>CM051236.1:25763849-25783849 GCA_027917425.1 Gastrophryne carolinensis
GGCCTTGTATATATTATACACAGTGATTAGATCCCCTCTAAGGTGTCTCTTTGTATTGGCCTTGTATATATTATACACAGTGATTAGATCCCCTCTAAGGCGTCTCTTTGTATTGGCCTTGTATATATTATACACAGTGATTAGATCCCCTCTAAGGTGTCTCTTTGTATTGGCCTTGTATATATTATACACAGTGATTAGATCCCCTCTAAGGCGTCTCTTTGTATTGGCCTTGTATATATTATACAAAGTGATTAGATCCCCTCTAAGGTGTCTCTTTGTATTGGCCTTGTATATATTATACACAGTGATTAGATCCCCTCTAAGGCGTCTCTTTGTATTGGCCTTGTATATATTATACAAAGTGATTAGATCCCCTCTAAGGTGTCTCTTTGTATTGGCCTTGTATATATTATACACAGTGATTAGATCCCCTCTAAGGCGTCTCTTTGTATTGGCCTTGTATATATTATACACAGTGATTAGATCCCCTCTAAGGTGTCTCTTTGTATTGGCCTTGTATATATTATACACAGTGATTAGATCCCTTCTAAGGCGTCTCCTTGTATCGGCCTTGTATATATTATACACAGTGATTAGATCCCCTCTAAGGCGTCTCTTTGTATTGGCCTTGTATATATTATACAAAGTGATTAGATCCCCTCTAAGGCGTCTCTTTGTATTGGCCTTGTATATATTATACACAGTGATTAGATCCCCTCTAAGGCGTCTCTTTGTATTGGCCTTGTATATATTATACACAGTGATTAGATCCCCTCTAAGGCGTCTTTTGTATTGGCCTTGTATATATTATACACAGTGATTAGATTCTCTCTAAGGTGTCTCTTTGTATTGGCCTTATATATATTTTACAAAGTGATTAGATCCCCTCTAAGGCGTCTCTTTGTATTGGCCTTGTATATATTATACACAGTGATTAGATAAATTCTAAGGCGTCCAATTAGAAATAGGGAAAATAAATATATTGACGTAGATAAGGCTGTGGCTGACCATCTGAATAGCTACTTTTGTTCGGTATTTTCAGATAGTAGCAGGCACGGCCATAGCACAGCATCCCGCTGGGAGGGCACAGCTCCGGAGTTTCTGGAGGCTGATGTCCTATCCGAGCTGGCACATCTAAAGGTAAGTAAGGCGATGGGTCCAGATGGAATCCACCCCAGAGTTCTAAGGGAACTTAGGTTTGTGATTGCAGCCCCTCTAACTGATTTACTTAACCATTCCCTTTCAACTGGTGAGGTTCCAGGTGATTGGAGAATGGCCAATGTCGTACCAATCCATAAGAAGGGGAGTAGAGAAGAAGCCAGTAATTACAGGCCAGTTAGTTTAACATCTATAGTGGTCAAATTAATGGAACACTCTTAAAAAAACAGATAATTTCCCATCTAAAAATTAATGACCTATTGGACCCAAAACAGCACGGCTTTACTGAGGGCAGATCATGTCAGACCAATCTTATTGATTTCTTTGACAATGTCACTAAAGTGTTAGATGAAGGTGGTGCTGTGGATATCGCCTATCTGGATTTTAGCAAAGCCTTTGACACTGTACCACATAAAGAGCTCATAGATAAGTTATTGAAGGTAGGACTCAATCCCTGGATAGTTCAGTGAATTTCCAGTTGGCTGAGGGATCGGTATCAGAGCGTTGTTGTAAATGGTGTGCAATCTGAACAAAGGCGAGTTACAAGTGGTGTGCCGCAGGGCCCTGTCCTGGGCCCCATTCTTTTTAATATATTTGTAAGTGACATAGGAGAAGGCTTGGTAGGAAAAGTTTGTCTGTTTGCTGATGATACAAAGGTTAGTAATAGGGTGGATATTCCTGGAGGTGTCTGCAACATGGAAAATGATTTAGCTTTACTGGATAAATGGTAAAACTGTGCAAACTAGAGTTTAATGTCTCTAAATGTAAAATCATGCACTTGGGTAGAAGGAATCCCTGCTCTGAGCACCGTATGGGCAGTACTGTGTTAGCCAGGACCTCGGAGGAGAGAGATTTAGGGGTAATGATTACTGATAGCTGCAAGGTGATTGGACAGTGTAGCCAGGCAGTGGGAAAAGCAAGCAGGATGCTCGGCTGCATAGCTCGAGGCATCACCAGTAGGAAGAGGGAGGTTGTGATGCCGCTGTATAGAGCCATGGTGAGGCCACAGCTAGAATACTGTGTGCAGTTCTGGAGACCTTACCTGCAAAAAGACATTATTCAAATAGAACGTTTCGAAAGGCGGGCAACAAAAATGGTGGAAGGACTTAAACTTAAAACTTATCAGGAGAGACTTAAAGAACTTAATTTGTACAGTCTGGAGGAAAGAAGGGAGAGGGGGGACATGATGGAGACCTTTATATATGTGAAAGGATTGAATAAGGTTCAGGAGGGAAGTGTTTTTAAGAAGAAGCTTAATGATAGAACAAGGGGCCCAACCTGAAGCTAGTCGGGGGGAAGATCAGGAGCAATGTTAGAAAATATTATTTTACAGAAATAGTAGTAGATGCTTGGAGCAAACTTCCAGTGGAGGTAGTTGAAAAATCAACAGTCACTGAATTTAAACCTGCCTGGGATAAGCCTCCATCTGTCCTAAGATAAAGAGAACATACAGTATACACATAAGATACAGAGAACATACAGTATATACATAAGGGCAGACTAGATGGACCGTATGGTCTCCTTCTGCCGTCAACCTTCTATGTTTCTATGTCTCTTTGTATTGGCCTTGTATATATTATACACAGTGATTTGATCACCTCTAAGGCGTCTCTTTTTATTGGCCTTGTATATATTATACACAGTGATTAGATAAATTCTAAGGCGTCTCTTTGTATTGGCCTTATATATATTATACGCAGTGATTAGATAAATTCTAAGGCGTCTCTTTGTATTGGCCTTGTATATATTATACACAGTGATTAGATAAATTCTAAGGCGTCTCTTTGTATTGGCCTTGTATATATTTATACACAATGATTAGATCTACTTTTAGGCATCTCTTTGTATCAACTTCACATAAATTAACAAATTAGATCCCCTCAAAGGCACCTGTAGGTGTCTATTTGTATTGGTCTTGTATAAGTTGGTACTGTAATTAATGGGAAAATTAATATTGTTATAACATTATGTAATGTATGTATGTTTCTGTCTCTCTCACTATGTATAATTAGTTGTATTTGACCAGTCATACATAGGTCAAGTCATTCAGACAGGCTATGATGTCTCTCACAAGAGGCTCAGAGGCTCTTCAGTCCACATTCTTTTCCTCACGCTATTAAAATCAGGTTTTCAAATCAAGTTTGGGAGCAGATTCTGGGAATATCCGGGAATGCCAAGTACAGTCAGTGCAGTTTTTAGGCAAGACCAGTTTTGGGAAAATCCCAAGATTTCTCAGCAAAATGGGTTTTCACCATTTTTTAGGCTAGTGGAACTGGCAGGAAAGGTCTGGACATCAAAGGAATATCGCAGTATAACTGACCAGGGGAGGGAGCCTTAGGAAGAGAGCCTAAGGAGGAGGTCCCTAGGAGAAGGAGAGCCATGGACATGGCCAGGAAGAGGAGGCCGAAGCTGCCAGCTTGGAGGTCCGCTTATAGGTTCCCCTATCAGGAGGGTAAATATATTGTTTGCTTCTCAGGTCTTCTTTGAATGCTCTTAAGTCTGCATTACCTGGCTGTATATACATATGTCTGACATATAATTCTCAATCCTTCTTGTTTTATAAGATTTGATGGATTCTTGTATTATTGTACCCCAATATAAGTCTTTTATGTACCACTGGTCTCAATGATTTATTTGAAATATTGGATATCTAAAGAATTGCAACCTTTTGCTTTTATCCATTGCGTTACTATTTGCCAGTTATTAATAATATATATATATATATATATTTGATTACATATTTGGACAAGCCAGAGACAGGAGATATTGATTATAATTATATATATATATATATATATATATATATATATATATATATTCTGAACCAAATGTTGTGCTAAAATGCCCCCATCCCCAAGAACCAAATAATAGGCAAGGTGCAGAATCTCCCAATTACAGGCAGAGTGGCATTCATCCCCCACCCCAATTCCCTCATTATATGCAGTATGGCATTCATCCCTCTAAATTCCCCCATTATAGACAGTATGCCATTCATCCCCCCAATTCCCCCATTATAGACAGTATGCCATTCATCCCCCCAATTCCCCCATTATAGGCAGTGTGGCATTCACTCCCAATTCCCCCATTATAGGTAGTGTACCAATTATCTCCCCTCCCATTCCCCATTATAGGCAATGTGGCATTCTCCCCCCTCCCATTACCCATTATAGGCAATGTGGCGAAATCAACCTATCCCCCTCCCCAGATGCTGAAAGGTAGGCTGGAAGGGTAACTGATCCCTGGCCATGAGTGCTGCTGCTGGTCCTGGGCCGCGGTGCGCGCACTCACATCCGGGTGCACGGACCCAGGTGTGTGTGTGCACCATGTCCAATAAGCAGCCTCTCCGTGTCCTCCCACCGCTCCTTCGTCATCTGGCCTTCCGGTGGCTGCGGTAGCCTGACGGTTTCCCTTTATTTTACATTCACTTCATACCCCTCACATTTTGGGGAAAAATATGGTATATATATATATATATATAGATATATATATATATATATCGTGATTAGATCCACTCTGATTTATACACGGTGACAGAATCATAGGCCCTTATTTATGAAGGAATAGCGACAGGTAGCGACTGGTGAGCGGCCGGTAATGACGGGCCCCGCCACGAGAACGCCGGCTCCCCACCACAATCACACATTTATCAAGCCAATCCTGCTTAGCGACTGAGATAGCGCCAGATAGCGACTCATTCATCATTATTCCAGCCTCAGCCCACAGCGCCAGCGTCCGACCTTGAACAGCGACAGGTATGACCTCTCGCTACCTGGCGCTCTCCAATGCATTTCAATGGAACAATCTTTAAATATTAATAATTCATTGTTGTTAATGTTTTTGTTTTTTTTTAAATGTGAAAAATTCTGTGACCACTTCTGCCATTTTAGATAATTTTTTTAAGGGAAAAAAATGTTTTAAAAAATTGTACAGAATTGATATTACAGGTCTGATATTAATGTATTCATATTACTAAATTATTTAAAATACTTTTTTTTTTGGTTTCCAAAAATATGGTTGTTTGGGTGTTAAAAAAATACTTTTAACACATCGCCTCCAGCGCTCTGGGGTTTAAACATGCATTTTACAGCGCTTGAATTTTTTTAGCGTGATTTTTTGATGAATATGGTGGAAGCCGGTCGCTCTGACCAGTCGCTATCATGCGCTCCCATACAGCGCGGAACCTGTCAAATAGCGACTCGTAACCTTGTATTCAACATTACGCCACACCGACTGAGTCGCTGTCAGCAACCGAACAATGGCCCACCACAGCGTCTACTAGCGGGCGCTGTGAAAATACCGCTACAGTCGCTCAACTGTCGCTACATGTCGCTATTAATAAATCAGCCTCATAGATGTGCAGGCGCATGGCTGAGATTAGCAGGTTTTTGTGGTGAGATCATATTCTTCTTGGCTGCCTATGAGGTCTCTACGACTAAAACCACAGCGACGACAAATAAACATGCAGGTGGCGGCACCTGTCACATCCATCCAGTAACACTTCACGGTGACTTTCTTTCCTAACCATCATCGTTTAGATGAGGCCCAACTCCAGCCAAAATGTAACTGAGATCACGTTGTTGCTGGAAAGGTTGTGCACACATTTTAACCTAAAGCGGAACAAAGCCCAGGTTTTTCATTTACCTGGATGGACACATAGGACCAGGTGTGAGGGGGCAACATGTTTAATTTAACCACTTGTCTACCATCCTTTACATATATATATATGTTGGCAGAGATCCCGAAAACCCGGGATTTTGACTATTCACTTTCCTTGGGCAATTTGGGATGCCCTGTATTTGTTACATATTGTAGCGTGTTGTTTAATAAAAAAATTAATGTTTTTCAAGAAAATCAAATTGTGTGTAGAAGTCCTATTACTCTCAATTACAACAGTACCACATATGTATACCTCCCAACTGACCCTCATTTGGAGGGACTGTCCCTCTTTTGAGTCCATGTTTCCCTGTCCCTCAATATTCCTATTTGTCCATCTTTGAGGTGTAACATGCAGATCTGCAGAGATAAATGATTTATTTGCCTATTTAAAGTGGACTAACACCCAGGGGTGATCGGCCCGGGAATCTATAAGATTACCGGGCCGATCACCTCCCTCACCGCGGGACATCCGAGAACGGGATGTCCCGCGGGGTAAAACCCCCCCACGCTGTCTTGTCCGTCGCTGTCACCCGCTTGTCCGTCGGCGGGGATTGGACGGCGCAGTCACGTGGGAGCGTGGTGAGGTTAGTTTTTGGGGCTTTCTGGGGGGTTTCACACAGCGGGGCACCCCCAATCGGGGTGCCCCCCCCGAAGTGGACCAAAACCCAGGATAGTCAAAATCCTGGGTGTTGGTCCACTTTAAAGTGTTTCTACAGCCCGCATAGCCCACACTGGCACTGGGCTCTTCTGCACCCCCACCTGGTATTTGGAGATACAGGTAATGGGGTGGGGGGGGGCTATGGTCACCCGCTTGCCGTTAGGGTACTTGCCAGCCCTTCCTGCCCTTGGAACTGGTATAGGATTCTCAAGGACCCCTTACCGGTTCACAAAGGGTTAAAGTGGACCAATCACCCCGTGCAGTCGGCCTGGAATATAATATGTTCCAGTATCGCCTGCTAGCCTGGCTTCTCTTTAGAAACGCACGCTCCTGTGCCCAACCTGTTATCTAAAAAAATGCTGCAGATCGTGGCTTCTGCGGTGGAAAAGCCCAGTTTTCTTTGAAAAATGGGCCACCCCCCGAGCCAACAGAAGCGTGGGGGGCCATAGACCGAGCGGTGGTCCCACTTGGGGGTTTTCATCGGCTTTAAGGCAACGCGTTACTGCGATCCCTCAACAGTGCTCAGAAGAGTTAAGGAAGTAAAACATGTTTTAATCTCTGATGACATCAGCAGAGATATAGAGCTGTCACATCAATCTGATTGAACCCTCTGTTCCCTTCAATCTATAAGAACAATAGCCCCAGCTTGAAGGTCTTTTGCATAACCAGTGATTGGCCAGTGAGGTTGCTGCAGGAAGGTTTGTTCCCGGGAGGTATGAATGAGGCATTGTGTGTCCAGGGGAATAACTAACACACTATTAGGATACGCACTGCTAAAAGATTATTAAATTATTGATTAATGTGTTGGGATTGCAGGCCACTGGGGTAAAATTGACAATGCAAGTAAACACAATACGGGGCCCTGGATTGACCCCAAAAACCCCATACTAACGGCCGCACACCAATCAAAACATTATCCAAAATGTATCACAGAGTTAAAAATACATGTTTATTATTTGATATTTGATATAAAAAGGCTAACACTAGCGTGATACACACAAACAATACACAATACAAATACAACAAAATTATTAAAAAAAACAATGAAACAAATGCCTGTGGGGGGGGGGGGCTATAAACATTCAATATAATTCATATAAACACAGTTCATTATGTGATTTATGATACTGCAACTGAATGACGGCTGAGAGGCACAAAAAAAATGTATATAATAGTGCGTTAAAAAAATGTATCCAATCCAATACACAACAATTCATAATGTCAAGTGCAAAGTGCCCTTTGAACTGGTATAGGGTTCTTAAGGACCCCTTACCAGTTAACAACGGGTTAAAGTGGACCAGTCATTACCAGCCTGCTTAGCCTACACTGGCATGGGCTCTTCTGCACCCTCCCCCCAGCATTTGGAAATGCAGGTAATGGGCCGCGAGGCTATGGTCACCCTCTTGCCGGCAGGTCACTTGCCAACCCTTTCTGCACTTTGAACTGGTATAGGCTTCTCAAGGACCCCTTACCGGTTCACGAAGGGTTAAAGTAGACCAATCACTCCCCTGCGGTCGCTAGCCTGCCCCCGGGGGATACTATACCGAATGCCCCGCTGTGTGAGACCCCCCAGGGTGCAGAGTTCAGGGTTACCAGGAACGCTGCCTTCACCAGCAGCCGCAACCCCGGCTCCTCTGCAGCCATTCAGCTTGGCCGGGCAGCTCACACTCCACAGAGAGCCGGGGATGTGCATGTGGGACTGGGGAAAGGTGAGTGAAAGTGGGCGATCTGGGGGGTTTTACACATCAGGATACCCCCGGGGCAGGGGGTATTTACCAGGATAGTCAAAATCCCGGTGATTGGTCCACTTTAAAGTGGACCAAAACACACACTGATAGGCACCCTGATGCATCCAAAATCAGGATGCCCCGCTGTGTGTAACCCTCCAGGTTGCACCATTCATTTTCCTTCATTCCCGGTCCAATCGCTCTAGCAGGACACGTGCCCGTGCCAGGCATTTGTGAATGCCCGCTGCCTGTATGAGGGAAGCGGAGGATGCAGCCGTCAGCGCGCTGAATGGACATGTGGCTGCACATGCGCCATAGGACCGAGAAGAGGTGAATTGACTTAAAGTGGACCAACACCCAGGATTTTGACTATCGTGTATTTTGGTCCACTTCGGTGGGGCACCCCGATCGGGGGGTGCCCCGCTGTGTGAAACCCCCCAGAACGCCTGTAACCACTCACCTCCCCACGCTCCTATGCAGGCGCTCGTCCAATCAGAGAGCTCAGAGCCTCTGTGGTATGCACGTACAAGCGGCGTCCAACCACAGCTGCTCTGAGCGCTGGAGGCCGCGTCTCGCGCTTCCTTCTAACAGGGAGCGTGCCGCTCCGGCCATTCACAAATGGCCGGCACGGGTGCGCGTCCTGCTAGAGGGAAGCGCGAGACGCGTCCGCGGCTCACGCATGCGCCGTTGGAACGGGGTTAAGGTAAGGTTTGTGGGCGTCCTGGGGGGGTTTCACCCCGAGGGACATCCCGATTTCGGATGCCCCGCGGGGAGGGATCTGATCGGCCCGGGAATCTTATAGATTTCGGGGCCGATCCCCCCTGGGTGTTGGTCCACTTTAAGCAATCTGGGGGTTTCACGCAACTAGGCATCCCCGATCAGGGTGCGCTGGGGGATAGGACCAAAACCCTGGACAGTCAAAATCCATGGGTTTTGGTCCACTTTATGTGCAAAAAAACACACATAGGAATTGATTCAGAGCCTGGTTAGAATTCTCACTCCTTTTTTTTAGAAGAGAAAATTGTCTACCTTGGGGCTGATTCAACACCAGGTGAACATTTACATCCGGTTGATAAATCAGCCCCAAAGTAGACAATGAAAATAAATGGCAGGTTTCTCTTCTAAGAAAGCAGTGTGTTATCTCACCTGGCTTTTTTTTACTACTTACTCCTTCCATCACTAGTTGCTGTCCCACAGCATTGATAAGATGGAAGTGAGCAGCCAAGGCTTTGGTCGCTAACTCCCTTTTATACTGGCGGGGGAGGGCGGAGCTGACGTTGGCTCAATCGCCACCAGGGCCGGCTCCAGGTTTAAGTGGGCCCTTGGACGGCATGGTCTCATTGGGCCCCTTTGTGGTGAAGAGTCGCGTCACATGACAGAGGGACATCATGCTATTTGAACCAAAACCCTTTTAAACTTGACCTCTCAATGAATCTAGATCCTCCTGATTTTGGATGCCCCTGTGTGTGACCCTCCCCCCCCCCCCTTTGTTCATTACTTTTCTGGAACTGGTGAGTACTCTGTGGGGTCACCAGTTTGAGTTACCGGCCAAACCAGGGTTTTTTTTTCACAAAAAGGGGCATCCCAAATTGAGATGCCTCTGTAAAGCGGACCAAAACCCAGGGGAGGAATTGCTTGCATAGTGGGTATGGCAGCGATCCCAGGGGTTATCACAGATTGAGATGCTCCAGGATTAGGAAATCAGCCGGGGTGGGCAACTTAAAAGCAGAACAAAACCCAGCACTTCCTCCCCTGAAATCTAAATCGAGATGCCCCGTTGTGTGGCACCCCACCACTCAAGATGTGGCCACCAGCTGTGGTGGTGCCCTCCCAGTCCGCCACAGGTCAAGTGCTGTCGCACACCCCAAAGGTCGGCCCTGTCAGTGGACCCCCCCCCGAGGGTGGGGGCCCCTGGCAGCCACCCCGCCTTGCCGGTTGCTGACGCCGGCCCTGCTCGCCAGTATAAAAGGTCCCTCCCTGTGGTGGGGTGCGGGATGTCAGAAGCGGCATAGAGAATCACCATTCTGTGCCCTGCTGAACATGCTGATCCAGCGATCGGAGCCCCCCCCCCCCCCCAGAGGATGAGGAGACCTGGATGGAGGAGATATATATATTTTTTTTTTAATTGGCACTAACAGGGAGAAAATGGCAACCACGTATAATATACATGTCTAGTATTTAAAGTGGACCAACACCCAAGATTCCCGCTCCATGCCTGCGGGGCACCCTGTGTGACACCCCCCAGGACGCCCGCAAATCCTACCTGTTCCTCGTTCCAACAGCGCATACGCGGGCCGCAGCCGCCTCTCACGCATCCCTCTAGCAGGGCGTGGACCCTCCCTGTAAGAGGGACGCGCGAGAGGCGGCGCCGGGCGCTCTCACCTTGTCCGTCGGTGGTGATTGGTGGAGCGAGTCATGTGGGAGTGGGGTCAGGTGAGTTTTTGGGGCTTTCTGGGGGGTTTCACACAGCAGGGCACCCCCCATCGGGGTGCCCCGCGGAAGTGGATCAACACCCAGGATAGTGAAAATCCTGGGTGTTGTTCCACTTTAAAGGGATACAACATTGTCCTTACAATTTACCAGTTATGAAGAAGATGAAGTGGATGGAGTCCCACAGTGAAGAGCCTGGGAAACATTTTGCAGGGAATTTCCTCGCGTCTGGGGATAATAGTCGACAGTTAGGTGTCGCATTACCCTCATAGTGGCGCATTACCCTCCCGGTAGCGCAGAGGTCACTGGCCGCTCAGTCATTGGGATTACACAACACAAACACAGTAGTAAATGATCATTTATTTCCTGGTCACAATGCCCAGTTATTCCCCTGGACACACAATACCCCATTCATACCTCCCGGGAACATCCGAGCCATAATTTCCCCGAGCACCTATCATTGTTCCTGCAGCAACCTCACTGGCCAATCACTGGTTATGCAAAAGACCTTCAAGCTGGGGCTATTGTTCTTATAGACTGAAGGGAACAGAGGGTTCAATCAGATTGATGTGACAGCTCTAAATCTCTGCTAATGTCATCAGAGATTAAAAAATGTTTTACTTCCTTAACTCTTCTGAGCACTGTTGAGGGATCACAGTAACGCGTTGCCTTAAAGTGCACCAAAACCCACGGCGACAGGCCTAATCTATAAGATTCCCGGGCCGATTGATCCCCCTCCCTGTGTGAAACCACCCAGGTCGCCCCATACGCTTACTTCATTTTCCCTGTCCAGTGGCACATGCGCGAGTCGCATCTCCACTATCCTTCTAGCAGGTCGCGTGCCGGCACCAGGCATTTGTGAATGGCCGGAGAGGGTACGCTCCCTGTTAGAGGGAAGCGGGGGATGCAGCCGTCAACGTACTCGGAGCCGCCGGCCTTAGACGAAGGTGATGTCAGCGGCTCGGAGTGCGTTGATTGGACGAGCGGTCGCATATGCCCCATAGGACCAGGAAGAGGTGAGTTGGCTTTGGCGATCTAAGGGGTTTCACACAGCGGGGCATCCTGAAGTACCAAAACCCATGATAGTCAAAATCCTGGGTTTTGGTCCACTTTAACTCGTCTGAACACTGTTGACGGAGCACAGCAACGCGTTCCCTTAAAGTGGACCAAAACCCACATTGTCAATCTTGGGCCAATTGATTCCCTCCCCCGGGGCATCCCAAATCGGGAAACCACTCAGGTCGACCCATACACTTAGTGTCAGGAATCGGCACTTACCTGGGCCCCGTTCCGGCGCTGTCTTCGGGCGGCCGGCCGCAGCAGCTCCTGCCCGGCGGCCGCGCCGAGCGGCGGCGGCTCAGGCGGCGCCGAGCACGGCCGCTCTCCTTCCTCGCTCCCGCGTCACTGTCTCGCGTGCGCATGCACGCGCGCGAGCACATAATCTTTATGCTGTAGTAGGGAGGGGTTGAACCAAGGGGCACAGGCACGCCCCTTGGTTCTGGCTATGGGCCAATGAGCCCAAAGGAGGTTCTGGGCTACTCGCCCTTTTGGTCCAATCCTTGTCTGGGTCTGAATTTGCACCAATCACTACACTGTTCCCCATGGCCAATCATACCTAGTCCCTATAAAGGTTCGCCCCGTCACTTGTTCAGTGCCTGTTATAGCGCCTAGTACCTAGCCTGTCTTGTGAATATTAGCTGATCTGAACTGCTGTTGCCGACCTTGATTGTACCGACCACTCTCGATCTGAACACCTGTTGCCGACCTTGATTGTACCGACCACTCTCGATCTGAACTCCTGTTGCCGACCTTGATTGTACCGACCACTCTCGATCTGAACCCCTGTTGCCGACCCCTGCCTGTATCCAGACTACGAGTTGCCTGATCCCTGGTGCCGCTACGATCTCTGTGTTCCCGCTGTCGACCTCTGGCCTGTCTCTGGACTTCCTCTGCCAACGCTCTAGCTATTGGTTCTCCAGACCTCCTACATATAAGCTCACATCCTTTGAGCCATTAAGTCCTGGGGGCAACCGATCCCGGGTAGGCGTATTCTGCGTCCCGGCAAGCGGGGGCTCCTACAGGTGAAGCTGGCTGCGGAGATTGGGGGTTGTGGGCTTATCAAAAGGGCTGGAGTTACCCCGAGCGTGACACTTACCTTGTTTTCTGGTCCAACGGCGCATGCGCGAGCCGCAGCCACGTCCCGGCTATCCCTCTGGCCGGTGCGGACACGCTCCCTGTTACAGGCTAGCAGGGGATGCGGTAGCCAGCACAGCCGGAGCCGCTGGCCTTAGACCAAGCCTTAGACAACGTGATGTCCGAGCGCGTTGATTGGGCGACCAGCCACGCATGCGCCGTAGGATCGTGAAATGCTGAGTTGGTTTTGGCGATCTGGGGGATTTCACACAGCGGGAAAAAAGGACTAAAACCCAGGATAGTCAAAATCCTGGGTTTTGGTCCACTTTAAAGCGGATGGGTCCACCACTCAGTCAACCGCAAGCCCCCTCCCCCCGTGCAAGCCGGATGCTGCTGTTGGCTCAGCGGTAGCCCATGTTTCACAGAAAAACAATCTTTTCCACCACAGAAGCCACAACCTGCAGCACTTTTTTAGACAGCAGGCTGGGCGCAGGAGCGTGCGCGTCTGAAGAGAAGCCGCGGATGTGGCGCCAGCGGAGATCACGTCGCACGAGCCGTTGGGATCAGGTAAGGTCACCAGCTCTCCAGGAGGTTTCACACAGCAGGGCATCCAGTCTAGCGATTGGTCCTGGGATCTTTTATATTCCAGGGCCCGGCCGCGAGAGCTTGACCCGCTTAAAAGATGAACAACATTAAAGAATATAAAGATAAATAACAAAAAGCTGTTGTTAGAAAGGTTTAAACCCAGATTTTGCCTCTATGACGAAGCAAATAGGCCAAATATGATAAGAGCCCTGGGCACTTGCCTGCTATACCCTTCCCTAACCCTGGCCGTGACAACATTTTTTTCTATGTTAAAGTGGACCAAAACCCAGGGTTTTGACTATTCTGGGTTTTGGTTCTTTCCCCCGGAGCACCCCAATCGGGGATGCCCCGCTGTGTGAAATCCCCCAGATTGCCCGAACAAATTAACCTCTTCCCGGACCTACGGAGCATGCGTCCATTCAGAGCCCTCAGATCCACTCAAGCCCCTTCGCCCAGGAGCTCGTCAAATACGAGCGCGCGTCCCGGTGTGGCATTGTTCCAGGGCCACTCCTTTTTTGCGCAGTTTATTGTACTATACGGGTGAGCACAATTGATATTGATTTTGGGTAGTGCATTCCTTTATTTTTCTTCTTTTTTGAGTCCTGCTAGAGGGATAGCGGGGATGCGGCCGCTGATCACGCATGTGCCGTTGGACCGGGAAAGAAGTTAAGTTTATGGGCAACCTGGGGGGTTTCACACAGCGGGGCATCCCGATTCTGCCTCTGGGGGAGGGACTCAATCGGCCCGCGAATTTTACAGGGCCAATCTCCATGGGATTTGGTCCACTTTAATCTATAATCTTATAATATATAATAAAGACTTAAAGGAGCTGCAGCACTCAACCCTGTTAGCTTGCAGACCAACCTATAATCTGTCTCTAAATCTGGTCTAAGCAGCTGCCACTCCCCCTTTGTTCATTTATAATATATAATCTTTAATCTATCAGATTCCCGGGCTGATCGATTCCGATATCAGGATGCCCCGCTGTGTGAAACCCCCCAGGTCGCCCCCATAAACTTACCTTGTTTCCCAGTCAAACGTTGCATGCGTGACCCTCTATTCCTGTAGCAGGGTGCGTGACCTCTCCAGGCATTTGTGAATGGCCGGCACAGGCACGCTCCCTGTTAGAGGGTAGCGGGGATGCGGCCGCCAGCACACTCAGAGCTGCTGGCCTTAGACAAAGGCTTAGGCCCTTATTTATGAAGGAATAGCGACAGGTAGCGACTGGTGAGCGGCCGGTAATGACGGGCCCCGCCACGAGAACGCCGGCTCCCCACCACAATCACACATTTATCAAGCCAATCCTGCTTAGCGACTGAGATAGCGCCATATAGCGACTCATTCATCATTATTCCAGCCTCAGCCCACAGCGCCAGCGTCCGACCTTGAACAGCGACAGGTATGACCTCTCGCTACCTGGCGCGCTCCAATGCATTTCAATGGAACAATCTTTAAATATTCATAATTAATTGTTATGAATTTTTTTTTTAAATGTGAAAAATTCAGTGACCACTTCTGCCATTTTAGATAATTTAGATAAGGTAAAAAAAAAAAATTGTACAGAATTGATATTACAGGTCTGATATTAATTATTCATATTACTAAATTCTTTAAAAAACTTGTTTTTTTTGGTTTCCAAAAATATGGTTGTTTTGGGGTTAACCCATCGCCGCCAGCGCTCTGGGGTTTAAACATGCATTTCACTGCGCGAGAATTTTTTGAGTGTGATTTTTTAATGAATATGGTGGGGGCCAGTCGCTATCATGCGCTCCCATACAGCGCGGAACCTGTCAAATAGCGACTCCTCACCCAATATTCAACCTTACGGCAAACCGACTGAGTCGCTGTCAACTACCGAACAACGGCCAAGCACAGCGACTACTAGCAGGCGCTCTGAAAATGCCGCTACAGTCGCTCAACTGTTGCTACCTGCCGCTATTAATGAATCGGCCTCTTAGACGGCGTGATGTCAGTGGCTCCGAGTGTGCTGATTGGATGAGCGGCCGCACATGCACCGTACGACCGGAAAGAGGTGAGTTGGGGGGTTTAACACAGCGGGGCTTCCCCGATCAAGGTGCCCCGGGGGAAAGACCAAAACCCAGGATAGTCAAAATCCTGGGTTTTGTTCCACTTTAAGAAAGTATCAAGTTGAAGAAAGTTGATTCACTATATCCAATCAAAAAAACAGAAATAAGTTCAAACTCCATGATCCCATCACAACATGTATAGACAACATAAAAGTAATAAGAAATTAAGAGGCTGATTCATTACTAGCGCCAGGTACTGGCAGATGAGCGCTCAGAGCGACCGCTAGTGGTCGCTATGATTGGCTATGGCTCGCAGAGCGCCTCAGTTGCTGGCCGGCATTGATGAATGTGATGCGTGAGTCGCTATAACACCAGTCACTATATGGGAGCGAACATTGTTATAACACTGTGACATGAACACTTTAATACCAGACCTGTAATGACAATTCTGCATAAAAAAATGCCTCTTTCTAGGCCAGGAGAGGTCACACAATTATTTGAGAGAAAAAAAATTAAAAGAAAACCCTGTTTAAACAGAAGAAAAGGATCGTCCATTGAAATGTATGGGAGAGCGACAGGTAGCGACAGGTAATACCTGGCGCTTTAGAGGCTAGAGCGCCGGCGCTATACGCTGAGCCACCTGTAATGATGAATCGTACGCTACATGGCGCTGTTAGAGTCGCTCAACGGAATTGCTTTGATAAATGTGGTTTTGCGTACAGCCCCCGGCGTTCATCCCTTGATGAATAAACACCACAGTAAAACTCTCTCCAGATTCTGATCTCTCCAGGTCTCTCCTCCGGATGTTTCCATGTTCCACCTGTAGGGGGTGACAGTGAGGCTGTGGGCAGGGAATGTACGGCAGCCGTTTGTTTAGTATCAGTTTCCAGGGTCACCTGACAACAGAACATTTATAAGGCACCTGATGGGCTGACACCTAAATCCTGTTTCATCACATCGCTAATGTTACGTGCCAGCGTCTCCTCCTGCCAGCGTCTCCTCCTGCCAGCGTCTCCTCCTGCCAGCTTTCATTTTATTTATTTTGCTTCGTAGAGAAGGAGGAGGAGTGTTTATATCCTCTGCTGCATCTTTTCTCCACTAATCCTTGTCCATACCTCACAACTTTTGAAAGCTGTAAAGAGGGACAAAATAAGCCACGCCCCCGGCCACACCCCTGGTCACGCCCTTAAAGGGAAACACCACCTAAGAATTAAATAGGGCATCCCTCGTTACACAACCAGTTAGGGGGCGACACAGACACACACACACGCAGACACACACATACACAGACACACACGCAGACAGACACACATAGACACAAATACACAGACACAAACACACACACACAGACACACACACACACTCACACAGACACACACTCACACACACATACATAGACACAAACACACAGACACAAACACACAGACACACACTCACACACACACACACACACACTCACACACACACACAAACACTCACACACACACAGACACTCACACACACACAGACACTCACACACACACACACACACATACACACACACTCACACACACAGACACACACACACAAACACTCGCACACACACAGACAAATACACTCACCAGTGTGGCCATTTCCCCTCCTGTGTGAGGCTCCTTCCTGGAGTCCCGCCCCCACACACTGAACCACCTATGAAATAAGAGTATAAAAAACAATCCCCGCCTCTCAGACTCCCGGTGCCGCGGGGTTGCCGCAGCCTCTTGGCCGCCCCCTGCTACCAGCCCTGAATGTGCAGCTGGGCACTTACACTCGGGGCCGGCAGCGGGGGGCGTCTGAGAGGCTGCGGCAACACCCCGGCACCGCGGGACAAGAGCATGCACCGCGGGACAAGAGCATGCGCCTCGGGACAAGAGCATGCACCGCGGGACAAGAGCATGTGCCGCAGGACAAGAGCATGTGCCGCAGGACAAGAGCATGCGCCTCGGGACAAGAGCATGCGCCTCGGGACAAGAGCATGCGCCTCGGGACAAGAGCATGCACCGCGGGACAAGAGCATGTGCCGCAGGACAAGAGCATGCGCCTCGGGACAAGAGCATGCACCGCGGGACAAGAGCATGCACCGCAGGACAAAAGCATGCGCCTCGGGACAAGAGCATGCACCGCAGGACAAGAGCATGCGCCTCGGGACAAGAGCATGCGCCGCGGGACAAGAGCATGCGCCTCGGGACAAGAGCATGCGCCGCAGGACAAGAGCATGCGCCTCGGGACAAGAGCATGCACCGCGGGACAAGAGCATGCGCCTCGGGACAAGAGCATGCACCGCAGGACAAGAGCATGCGCCTCGGGACAAGAGCATGCACCGCGGGACAAGAGCATGCGCCTCAGGACAAGAGCATGCGCCGCGGGACAAGAGCATGCGCCTCGGGACAAGAGCATGCGCCTCGGGACAAGAGCATGCGCCGCGGGTCAAGAGCATGCGCCTCGGGACAAGAGCATGCGCCTCGGGACAAGAGCATGCGCCTCGGGACAAGAGCATGCGCCGCGGGACAAGAGCATGCGCCGCGGGACAAGAGCATGCTTCTGGCCCCAGGTGTATACAATGTAAAATCTTTTTCCTGTTTCTTTCTTTTATCTCTCTATCTCCCATGTTTCTCTCTTGTTACTCTAACTTACGGGTTATGTAAGAACGCATAGCGCCAGGTAGCGCCTCGTAGTGGCAGGCAGCGCCTGGTGAACGCCGGGCGCTGTACGCAAAACCACATTTATGAAAGCGAATCTGGTGCGCGCCTCTAACAGCGCCATGTAGCGTCACATGTATTATTACAGGCAGGTCAGTGTATAGCGCCTCTAACAGCGCCATGTAGCGTCACATGTATTATTACAGGCAGGTCAGTGTATAGCGCCTCTAACAGCGCCATGTAGTGTCACATGTATTATTACAGGCAGGTCAGTGTATAGCGCCTCTAACAGCGTCATGTAGCGTCACATGTATTATTACAGGCAGGTCAGTGTATAGCACCTCTAACAGCGTCATGTAGCGTCACATGTATTATTACAGGCAGGTCAGTGTATAGCGCCTCTAACAGCGTCATGTAGTGTCACATGTATTATTACAGGCAGCTCAGTGTATAGCACCTCTAACAGCGCCATGTAGTGTCACATGTATTATTACAGGCAGCTCAGTGTATAGCGCCTCTAACAGCGTCATGTAGCGTCACATGTATTATTACAGGCAGGTCAGTGTATAGCGCCTCTAACAGCGTCATGTAGCGTCACATGTATTATTACAGGCAGGTCAGTGTATAGCACCTCTAACAGCGTCATGTAGTGTCACATGTATTATTACAGGCAGCTCAGTGTATAGCGCCTCTAACAGCGTCATGTAGCGTCACATGTATTATTACAGGCAGGTCAGTGTATAGCGCCTCTAACAGCGTCATGTAGCGTCACATGTATTATTACAGGCAGGTCAGTGTATAGCACCTCTAACAGCGTCATGTAGTGTCACATGTATTATTACAGGCAGGTCAGTGTATAGCGCCTCTAACAGCGTCATGTAGCGTCACATGTATTATTACAGGCAGGTCAGTGTATAGCGCCTCTAACAGCGCCATGTAGCGTCACATGTATTATTACAGGCAGGTCAGTGTATAGCGCCTCTAACAGCGTCATGTAGCGTCACATGTATTATTACAGGCAGGTCAGTGTATAGCGCCTCTAACAGCGTCATGTAGCGTCACATGTATTATTACAGGCAGGTCAGTGTATAGCGCCTCTAACAGCGTCATGTAGCGTCACATGTATTATTACAGGCAGGTCAGTGTATAGCGCCTCTAACAGCGTCATGTAGCGTCACATGTATTATTACAGGCAGGTCAGTGTATAGCACCTCTAACAGCGTCATGTAGCGTCACATGTATTATTACAGGCAGGTCAGTGTATAGCGCCTCTAACAGCGCCATGTAGTGTCACATGTATTATTACAGGCAGGTCAGTGTATAGCGCCTCTAACAGCGTCATGTAGCGTCACATGTATTATTACAGGCAGGTCAGTGTATAGCACCTCTAACAGCGTCATGTAGCGTCACATGTATTATTACAGGCAGGTCAGTGTATAGCACCTCTAACAGCGTCATGTAGTGTCACATGTATTATTACAGGCAGGTCAGTGTATAGCGCCTCTAACAGCGTCATGTAGCGTCACATGTATTATTACAGGCAGGTCAGTGTATAGCGCCTCTAACAGCGCCATGTAGCGTCACATGTATTATTACAGGCAGGTCAGTGTATAGCGCCTCTAACAGCGCCATGTAGTGTCACATGTATTATTACAGGCAGGTCAGTGTATAGCGCCTCTAACAGCGTCATGTAGCGTCACATGTATTATTACAGGCAGGTCAGTGTATAGCACCTCTAACAGCGTCATGTAGCGTCACATGTATTATTACAGGCAGGTCAGTGTATAGCACCTCTAACAGCGTCATGTAGTGTCACATGTATTATTACAGGCAGGTCAGTGTATAGCGCCTCTAACAGCGTCATGTAGCGTCACATGTATTATTACAGGCAGGTCAGTGTATAGCGCCTCTAACAGCGCCATGTAGCGTCACATGTATTATTACAGGCAGGTCAGTGTATAGCGCC
>CM051236.1:25786349-25965882 GCA_027917425.1 Gastrophryne carolinensis
CAGGATTTTGACTATCCTGGGTTTTGGTCCACTTCGGCGGGGCTCCCCGATCGGGCTGTGTGAAACCCCCCAAAAAGGCCCAAAAACTCACCTCTCCCCGCTCCCACGTGACCGCTGCAGCCAATCCCCGCCGACGGACAAGCGAAAGGCAGCGACGGACAAGACAGCGCGCCCGCCGCCGCCTCCCCGCGTCACTCTTACAGGGCGCGCGCCCGCTCTGGCCATTCACAAACGGCCGGCGCGGGTGCGCGTCCTGCTAGAGGGACGCGCGGGAGACGGGCGCCGCTGGATCGAGGATCAGGTAGGGATTTAGGGGTTTCTGGGGGGTTTCACACAGCGGGGCACCCCCAATCTGTCCGGGAATCTTAGAGATTCCCGGGCCGATCAGTGGAGGGTGTTGGTCCACTTTAAGGGAGCCCCTGGGTCACCCCCCCTCACACACACTTTAAAGTGGACTGAAACCAATTGGGATCCATACCCTCCCCCCGGGGCATACAAAATCAGGATGCGCCATTGTGTGAAACTTACCTTAGTTCCCGTTCCAACGGCGCATGTGCGGGCCGCGGAGGCATCCCCGCTATCTCTCCAGCAGGGCTCCCTGTTAGAGGGAAGCGTGTGATGCGGCCGCCAGCGCGCTTGGAGTCGCTGTGCTAAGAAGTCGGTTTAGACGTCCATAGCTCAGCAGCTACTGATTGGACGAGCAGCTGCACATGTGCCGTAGGACCGGGGTGAGCTGAGCTGATGTGGGAGATCTGGGGGGGTTCACATAACGGGCACCCCCGATTGCGGTGTCCCGGGTGGAAGGACCAAAGCCCAGGATAGTCAAAATCCTGGGTTTTGGTCCACTTTAACCTGGCCCTGTGTGCCCCACTAAAACGGACCTTCACCATGATTTATTGAAAAGCCCAAACCCTTAAAAAACTATTCCCCAGCATCTAAAGTTAATATATTTTAAGTTTTTAGTCACTAACTTATTATTCTTTCCTCCACTGGGCTGCAACTCTGTTCAGGACTTTAGGATATGGGTGCCGCCATCTTGACTCAGAAGCATCACATTTACTGAGTAGAGGAGAGTGGGATAAAGTACAGGGGGGTGGGTTATAGCTGTGCTTTGCTCAGACAGAGCAGAGCTGGGGTCCGGAAATGGTCAGCAATCCCAGAATTCAGAGCAGCACAGAGGGCACTTCCTGTTTGCAGGCTGCCTGATGTTCCATGAGCCGCCATCTTGGATGTTTAAAGGCTCATAACATGCAGTAGATGCAGGTAGGACGATTTTTAATGTGAGCAATCTGTATGTACAGGGTGTGGGAAACATATTATTATTATTGTTTATTTATATAGCGCCATCATCTTCCGTAGCGCTTTACAAAGTAGTAATTACAGACAGGGTAGAAACATACGGTACATATACTATTTCAAATGCAGTTTTACAGAGTTGACAATGGATATTCTGAGTACAAGATACAATAGGGGAGAGAGCCCCGCCCTTGCGAGCTTACAGTCTAAAGGAAGAGGGGTGAAGACGAGGGGGAAGGATCACAAACAGTCAGTATTGAGCTTTGTGTCCTTTAGAAGATTGGTTAGGCCAGATTATATGCTTGTCTGAATAAGTGAGTTTTGAGGGCTCCTTTGAAGGTTTTGAGGGTTGTGGAGTGGCGGATTGGGTGCGGGAGGGCATTCCAGAAGATTGAAGTTGCACATGAGAAGTCCTGGAGGCGGGCGTGAGAGGAGGTGACCAGGGTGGAGGGCAGGAGAAGGTCAGCAGCAGAGCGGAGGCTGCGTCTAGGTTGATATTGTTGGATTAGAGATGAGATGTAGGGAGGGGCCTGGTTGGAGAGAGCTTTGTAGGCGAGAGTTAGAGTTTTGAACAGGATTCGCTGTGGGACTGGCAGCCAGTGTAGGGATTGGCAGAGAGGCGCAGAACTGGAGGAGCGAGAGGAGAGATGAATGAGGCGAGCAGCAGAGTTCAGGATAGATTGGAGGGGTGCCAGTCTGTTAGTTGGTAAGACACAGAGAAGGATGTTTCAGTAATCCAGACGGGATATGACCAGGGCGTGCACTAGCATTTTAGTGGTGTCAGGTGAGAGGAAAGGACGGATGCGGGAGATGTTTTTAAAGTGGACCAACACCCAGGATTTTGACTATCCTGGGTCTTGGTCCACTTCGGTGGGGCACCCCCGATCGGGGTGCCCCGCTGTGTGAAACCCCCCCGAACTCACCTCTGTCCGCGGCGACGGACAAGCCGCGGACAAGCGGCTCCTCCGCCGCCGCCTCCCGCGCGTCCCTGTTGACGCGCGCGTGCCCGCGCCGGCCATTCACAGACGGCCGGCGCGGGCGCGCGCACGACTAGAGGGGCGCGAGGGAGGCGGCGGCGGCCGGCCGCCGTCGAAACTAAGGTAAGGGGTTTGGGGGGGTTTCACCCCGCGGGACATCCCGATCTCGGATGTCCCGTGGGGAGGGAGGTGATCGGCCCGGGAATCTTATAGATTCCCGGGCCGATCACCCGTGGGTGTTGGTCCACTTTAAGTTGGAGGCGACAGGAGGTGGCCAGGGAGTGAATATGTGGTTTGAAAGAGAGGGCAGAGTCCAGAATGACTCCCAGGCACCGAGCTTGGGGAGTTGCTGGTATTGTGTAATTGGTGACAGAAATAAACGTGTTAGAGAGGGGAGGGGAGTTAGATGGTGGGAAAATGACCAGTTCTGTCTTGTCCATGTTTAGCTTGAGGTAGCGAGATGACATGAATGAAGAAATAGCTGAAAGGCAGTTGGGGAGGCGAGATAGGAGAGAGGAGAGATTGAGGCCTGAGAGATATTTCTGAGTGTCATCCGCATAGAAGTGGTATTGAAAGCCTAGTGAAGTTATAAGTTTGCCAAGCGCCACGGAGCTGGACAGTCTGGAATGGATCTCCTACACTGTGGCCCAGAATATATGTATATACAGGTATGTTACTTTCTTGTCATTCCTTGGTCCTTCCCTATTGCAATACCGGGTCTTTGTCTCAGGTGCCTTGTGCTATGTAATTGTTAATGATTAACATATGTATAAATGAAGGCTTTGTAACTTGCCCCATTGTCATGATTAAGAGCTGCTGCTCGAAACGCGTCGACGTGGGGCCTGCTCGTTGTATGCTTTTTATCAATACCATGCTGTGATGGACTTTTAAAGGATGCAAATAAAGGATTGATGATTTTAAGGCTTCTACTCCAGGCTGGCACTTCCTTATTGTGGACTACAAATTTTCCAGAGGTGAGCGCTCTGTGCCTTGTGCCTGTAGTAAGAATTGCTACCTATGTCCAAAGAATCTGTGGCTGGCACTTCTTATGTATAAGTTTGCCAAGGCCATGGGTGTAGACTGAGAGAAGTAGGGGGCCTAGGACAGAACCTTGTGGCACACCAACAGAAAGGGAACGGGAGGATGAGAGCGTGTTAGAATAGAATACACTGAATGATCTATCAGAGAGGTAAGAGGTGAGCCAAGAGAGTGCAAGACCTCGAACCCTGAGAGAGGAGAGAATATCAAGAAGCAGAGAGTGGGCGACAGTATCAAAGGCTGAGGAGAGGTCAAGAAGGATGAGGATGGAGTAGTGACTAATGCTTTTAGCAGTGAGCAGATCATTGGTGACTTTTGTGAGGCCAGTTTCAGTGGAGTGGTTACGGCAGAATCCTGATTGTAAGGGGTCAAGTAAGTTGTAAGTTGTGGATAAGTATTGTGCCAGTTCTGAGTGGACATGTTGTTCAAGAAGTTTGGAGGAGAAAGGAAGTAGTGAGATAGGGCGGTAGCTGGAGAGGGCAGAGGGGTCGAGAGAAGGTTTCTTGATTATCGGAGTAATAACTGCATGTTTGTAGGAGGAAGGAAAGGTACCAGTGGAGAGAGAAAGGTTGAATATGGAGGTTAAGGCTGGAGTGAGGGATGGAGACTGAGGAATAAGGTGGGATGGAATAGGATTGAGGGAGCAGGTAGTCAGGTGGGCCCTAGAAATGAGAGAGGTTAGTCCAAGCTCAGTTATTGGAGTGAAGAAGGTAAGAGAGTAAGGCAGGGGGGTTGTTTGAAGTGGTGAGGGATTCTGAGGGGCAAAGCCAAGTCGAATGTTGTCAATTTTTTCTTTGAAGAATGTAGAAAATTCTTCTGTTATTTGGGAGGTTGGAGGAGGAGGTGGAGGGCGGAGTAAGGAACTGAAAGTATTGAAGAGTTGTTTGGGATTCCGGGCTTGTGCAGAAATCAGTGAGGAGAAATAAGCTTGCTTAGCAGATGAAAGGGCCGTCCTGAGATCCTGAAGGGCTTGTTTATAGAATAGAAAGTCATGATTGGCTTTGGTTTTCCTCCATCACCGTTCAGCAGCTCGAGACAGCTGTTTCAATCTGGCTGTGCTTGCATTTAGCCAGGGTTGGGGGTTTTTGGTGCGGGGACGGCTATAGGTGAGGGGGGCGGCAGAGTCCAGAGCTGAGGAGAGAGTATTATGGTAGTGTGATGATGCAGCGTCTATGTCCGTGAATGAGGTCAAGGTCTGAAGAGGTTGAAGTGAGGCAGAAATGGACTGAAGGTCTAGGTTTCTTAAGTTCCTGCGTTGAGTTGTGGGTTTGTGTGGAGGGGGGTTAGCAGGCATTGGAGAGAGGGTCATAGTCAGCAGATTATGGTCAGAGAGGGGGAGCAAAGAGGATGAGAGGTTTGGTACAGAGCAGAGGTTAGTGAAGAGGAGGTCACTTGTGTGGCCGTCTTTGTGGGTGGGTGCAGTAGAACATTGCTTGAGGCCGAAAGATGAGGTTAGTGACAGTAGTCTGGTGGCAGCAGGGTTGCTAGTGTCAACAGGTATGTTGAAGTCACCCATAATGATTGCAGGGATGTCTGCGGACAGAAACTGAAGGAGCCAGGTAGAAAAGTGGTCGAAGAAAAGAGTAGTAGTTCCAGGAGGGCGATAGATGACAGCGATTTTCAGGTTACAGATAAGATATATATTAGATATATATAAGATAGACTCTTATTCAGGGTGAGGGTCTGGATTAATGTGGGCAATCTGTATGTACAGGGTGTGGGAAACATATAAGGTAGACTCTTATTCAGGATGAGGGTCCGCTTTAAAGCCAGGAGAAATGTTCTCAAAATGCCTAATGAGTTAATGAGTAAAAGAGGAAGATCGGGGGAGGCTAAAACCTCCCCCAAGCCTCACTGATCTGCTCCCCCCCTCCGGTTTTACCTTAGGGCACTAATTACTCACCTCGCCAAGGGATACATCTGCTTGGACCTTGGTTTCTGGGCAACATTCCGAAGGGCGGCGCCATCTTGCATCCCATAATGCACTGCACGCCGCCCCCAATCTCACTCCTGCGCAGTGTCCAGGAATGGGATGCAATGAGACTTCGCTGATCGGTACGGGACGTTGAAGAGCACGTTTAAGCCATGCTGTCACTAACAGAGGGCTAAGTCACTGCGGGGGGCTGCGATCCGCCCCTGAAGCAGACGGATGTCGCCGCAGCAGGCAGCGGCAACATCCAAAAGGTAAATAAGGGGCCCTTTTTATTTTCGGTTCAATGTTCCTCTTTGCATTTAGACAAAGAGCACTTACGAGGTCTCAAACATGAATCACTGGACATGGGCCAAACTACAATCAGGCCCCGGACGACTGGGGGCTCGACGAGGTTCCAGAACAAGGGATTAGCAAAAACTGGAAAATCTATGGAGTGGGGGCCAGGAAGCAGTCAGCCAAACCGCATAATCAAGGGGTCAAGTCAAAAGCAGAGCCAAGGCATCAACCAAAATCCAAGTGAATAAGCCAGAAGGAGTCGGCCAAGGAGCGGTTTGAGGAACGTCCTGTTTAAAGTCAATGTTATTTGTAGTTTGTATCACATCGAGAAATAACAACAAAGTGATAAAAACCATTCCACTGACACAAAAAGGTATTTTAGGGGGTAGGTCAATGGGATTTGCACATTACATCTGCTTTGCACAACCAGGAGAGTCTGAAGGCTGAAGGAAAGGTGATAGTGGGTTGTCCACCCAATGACAACCATCCCAGGCTGGTGTTTTAGAATAAGAATGTCAGGATTGTACCAAACACCCGTCTGTCTTAAGCCAGTATCCCCCAATCTCCACCGCCACTTCTGCCTATAGACAAGCCCCCGCTTGTGGGAGACACGAGCAACGCCTCTCCCAGTCGGTTGCCCCCAGGACTTAACAGGCGCAAAGGATAGTAGCTTAAGGTGCAGCTTGGTGTTAGGCAGGGAATCCCGAATGAGGATGCCGGGTGCGAAAAGTCCGTAAATCAGGCCGAGGTCAAACCAGGAGGTCACAGGCGAGGTATCCAAGGGAGATGACAGAGAATGGTCGAGGGTAGCCGAGGTCAAATCCAGGAGGTCACAGGCGAGGTACAGGAGGGTCAGGCAAAGGGGTGGTCAGGCAAAGCAGGAGGTCAGGGCAGGCAGCTAGCAAGATTAGTCAGAGTCCAAATCCAAATCCAAATCCAAAATCTTCTCCAGTAACGCAGCACACATCCAGAACCCAGAAACTATAACGGGCACTGGGAAACTGGAACAGTGCAAATATATATGGAAGTCTGGCCAATGGGAAACAGGGAAAAAGGAGGGAAGGAAGGTGCTTGGTGCAAACAAGGAAGTGGGATCGGTCCCAGGAGCTGGACGGCCCAGGCCAGACAGGCCGACCAGTCCCTGGGTCCGATCCCCGGAACAGCCACAGATTGGGGAATTCAAACTCGCCCCCGGCGGGCGCGCTGGGGGAAGCGCCGCCGGGAGGCATAAAGCAGACGTGCTCGCGCGCGCGCGCGAGCACGTTGATGATCGGGCGCGCCCCCGCCAGGAAGGGGAAGCGCTGAGCCGGAGGGGAGAGCCGCAAGGCCGCGCAGCCGCGCGGAGCGGGCTGCGACGCGGCCACCCACAGCACCCTGCACCGCCCGCCCCTGATCCCCGCGACGGTGCCGAGGAGCTGGCAGGCCCGGGGACCGTCGGGCCGCAGCCTGGTGGGAGTCAGCCGGCAACGCGCCGCGGGACCCGGAACGGCGGTGAGGTAAGTGCCTAACATTACCCCCCCCCTGAGGAGGGGCCACTGGACCCTCCAAGCTGGGTTTTAAAGGATTCTCTCTATGAAACTTCTTTACTAAATTCTGTGCATGAACTTCTCTGGCAGGAACCCAAGATCTTTCTTCCGGACCGTACCCCTTCCAGTCAATAAGATATTGAAGAGAGTTCCGAAAGAAGCGAGAATCAAGGACCCGGGCCACCTCAAACTCCTGATGCCCATCAATTACCACAGGACTAGGAGGACTATTAGGTTCATGGTTTCTTGCGGACTTAAGAAGTGACACATGAAAGGATTTACAGATTTTCATGGATGAGGGGAGGGCCAACCGGTATGTCACCTGATTAACTTTGTGAGTTATGGGGAATGGGCCAATAAACTTAGGTCCTAACTTAGCGGAGGGTTGGCGTAGCGCCAAGTTCTTGGTTGAAAGCCAAACCCAGTCCCCCACCTTAAAGTTAGAATTAGACGATCGCTTGCGATCAGAAAATTTTTTCTGTAGACAAGCGGCCCTAGTTAGGTGTTGTTGGATTTTATTCCACTCCCCTGGCCATTTAGAAACCCATTCATCCACGGAGGGAACTCTAGAGGGTTGGTCCGAAAGAGCAGAAAACTTCAGATCCTTGCCATAAACACAGTGGAAAGGAGAAACCCCTGTGGATGAATGCGTAGCGTTGTTAAAAGCAAATTCTGCAAAAGGTAAAAAGAAAGCCCAATCAGTCTGAGAACCCGCTGTAAAACAGCGCAAATATTGTTCCAGGGACTGGTTCGTTCTCTCGGTTTGGCCATTTGATTGCGGATGAAAAGCCGAGGAAAGGGATACAGTGAACCCCAACTTAGCACAGAAAGCCCTCCAAAACCGGGAGACGAACTGGACCCCCCTATCCGAAACAACATCCGTGGGAATACCATGAATCCTAAAGACATGAGTAATGAAAAGTTGAGCAAGAGTTTGAGCTGAGGGGAGTTTCTTCAAAGGAACGAAATGGGCCATTGTCAGGAATGACTTGCCTTCAGTCTGTGCCCGTGGTGTCCCTAGGCAACTGGC
The DNA here is from genome assembly GCA_027917425.1 of Gastrophryne carolinensis. NCBI lineage: Eukaryota > Metazoa > Chordata > Amphibia > Anura > Microhylidae > Gastrophryne > Gastrophryne carolinensis. The sequence continues at coordinate 25,794,426 of CM051236.1, forward strand.
CAGGGTTTCTCCTGCCCAGCAGCTGCCTCTGCCTCCAATGCCATCCCCAGCGGCGCGTGTGTCGCCGAGTAAGTCCTCCCCCCTTGCCCGTTGTCACTCAGCTTGTGCTTGCTGGCCTTTACAGTCAGCTCATGTCTTCCGGGGGTGCAATACTCAGAATGGCCACCGGAGGCTGTTTAAGAGAACAAAGTCTAGAAGGTGCAGCTCTGAGCAGTCTGCCTGGGAAGCTCAGCTGGAGCAATCAGCCCAGAGCTCACCAATCAGACTACAGGGCCAGTGCTCCAATCTGCTGTCAGATCCTAAATGCACCAATCCCAGCCACTGTCTCTCTGTCCAATCCTGCCGGTTTTCCCACTATAAAGGGATTTCCACTGCAGTGTGTCATTGCCTGTTATAGCGCCTAGTATCAAGCATTGAAGCTCGTTTGATTCCTGTTGTCAACCTCAGCCTGAACCGACCTTTTGCCTGCCTGACCACGATTTTCGCCTGACCCCTCTGATACCTCGCCCCGTGACCTCCCGGCTCTGACCTCGGCTTGTAATCGGACTTCCGCCTTCTGGCATCCTCGCTTGGGACTCCCTGCCGTTCATCAGACTCCACCTTAAGCTGATAATCTTTGCGCCCTATAAGTCCTGGGGGTAACCGAGTAGGAGAGGCATTACCCGCGTCTCCTACAAGCGGGGACTTGTCTATAGGCAGAAGAGGCGGTGGAGATTGGGGATTATCAGCTCAAGACAGACTGGTGTCCGGTACAGTCCTTACATTATAACAGGCCCAAAAATTGATATGGAAGAACTTGTACAACAAGTGCAGGCCATGGCTACCGCCATTAACCAGCTGGCCCAACGTGTGGCTGATCAAGAAAATCGCCAGCTGCCTGCACCACCTGTATCCTCACCTCCTGTTGAACCGAAGGTTCCCCTTCCTGAGAAATTTGATGGGGATCGTACAAGATTCTCCAACTTCAAGAACTCCTGTGAACTTTATTTCAGACTACGGCCCTACTCTTCAGGCACAGAAATGCAGAGGGTGGGCCTGGTTATCTCTCTGCTCCAGGGTGATCCACAGTCCTGGGCGTTTGGCTTAGCGCCCACAGATGAGCCCTTGCAATCTGTCTCAGCCTTGTTCTCCGCTATGGAGATCCTATATTCGGACCCTGACAGGACTTCGACCGCTGATGCCAGGCTTCGAAGCCTGAAACAGGGGAAACGCTCAGCAGAGGAATATAGTGCCAAATTCCGCCGCTGGGCGATTGAATCCCGTTGGAATGATCCTGCTCTCTGTAGTCAGTATAGAATTGGTCTTTCAGAAGGTGTTAAGGATGTTCTAACAAATTTTCCTTACCCTAAAAGCCTGGATGAACTCATGCTTATGGCCATTAAAATTGACAGACGGCTACGGGAGAGACATATAGAGAAGAATCACTCTCACTTCTGGGAATCTTCCCACCAGGAGTCATCCTCTATGGGTGTTGTCTCATCTTCGCCCCCAGAAGAGCCTATGCAACTTGGTGCTACTCACCTTTCCCCGGCTGAAAAGAGTAGACGTCGCACCTTAGGCCTATGCATGTACTGCGGGGTTTCAGGTCACCTGGTTAGGACCTGCCCCAATAAAAGACCTTTGGCGGGATTGCAACGTCCTGACAAGATAGAGAAAGTTTGTCAGGACGGTCAGGTAACTTCTCTTCATAGAAATAAAATGTTGTTACCTGCTACTGTGGGTTGGGAGTTGTCCAGGAAATCCGTCTCTGCTTTTGTCGATAGCGGAGCAGTTGGCAACTTCTTGGATAAATCCATAGTAGCCGCCTTAGGCATTCCCTTAATCCCCCTTGGGAAGCCCCTTCAGATTTTGGCAGTAAACAATACTCCTGTTCCTAGAGGAACTGTCACCTCCAAAACCCCTTTAATTAACCTAGTTGTGGGACCTTCCCATTCTGAGAACCTTGAATTTTTTGTCTTAGACAGCCCTGAAGCCCCGGTTGTCTTAGGGTTCCCCTGGTTAAAGGTGCACAACCCTACCTTTGATTGGGAAACTGGGGAATTGACAGGATGGAGCCCGCACTGTGCAGAACATTGCTATAGTATCACAGTTGGAGCAACCCAAGTCTCAGAGCTTATTTGTCCGTCTGCCTCTCCATCCATGAGGGTACCTCATGTATCTTTATTGAAGTCCGCCGGAACCATTCAGGGTGATAATCCTGTTAAGTCTGGTGAGGGTCCGGAGGCCCCTCGTGAAGGGGAGGGTACTGTCAGGAATGACTTGCCTTCAGTCTGTGCCCGTGGTGTCCCTAGGCAACTGGCCAGGGTTTCTCCTGCCCAGCAGCTGCCTCTGCCTCCAATGCCATCCCCAGCGGCGCGTGTGTCGCCGAGTAAGTCCTCCCCCCTTGCCCGTTGTCACTCAGCTTGTGCTTGCTGGCCTTTACAGTCAGCTCATGTCTTCCGGGGGTGCAATACTCAGAATGGCCACCGGAGGCTGTTTAAGAGAACAAAGTCTAGAAGGTGCAGCTCTGAGCAGTCTGCCTGGGAAGCTCAGCTGGAGCAATCAGCCCAGAGCTCACCAATCAGACTACAGGGCCAGTGCTCCAATCTGCTGTCAGATCCTAAATGCACCAATCCCAGCCACTGTCTCTCTGTCCAATCCTGCCGGTTTTCCCACTATAAAGGGATTTCCACTGCAGTGTGTCATTGCCTGTTATAGCGCCTAGTATCAAGCATTGAAGCTCGTTTGATTCCTGTTGTCAACCTCAGCCTGAACCGACCTTTTGCCTGCCTGACCACGATTTTCGCCTGACCCCTCTGATACCTCGCCCCGTGACCTCCCGGCTCTGACCTCGGCTTGTAATCGGACTTCCGCCTTCTGGCATCCTCGCTTGGGACTCCCTGCCGTTCATCAGACTCCACCTTAAGCTGATAATCTTTGCGCCCTATAAGTCCTGGGGGTAACCGAGTAGGAGAGGCATTACCCGCGTCTCCTACAAGCGGGGACTTGTCTATAGGCAGAAGAGGCGGTGGAGATTGGGGATTATCAGCTCAAGACAGACTGGTGTCCGGTACAGTCCTTACAGCCATCTTGCTAAAACGGTCCACAATTACCCAAATAACCGTATGACCCTGAGACGGAGGAAGGTCAGTAACAAAATCCATGGCCAGATGTGTCCACGGGGAGGCAGGAATGGATAATGGAAGGAGTGGGCCTTCCGGTGAGCTCCTCAAGGACTTGCTTTGGGCACAGACTTTGCAAGCGGAGACAAACTTTTGAGCGTCCTTCCTGAGAGAAGGCCACCAAACTTGGCGTAACAATAAAGCTATGGTTTTTTTAATCCCTGGATGACCGGTTGTTTTGGTATCATGAAAATGGGACAAAAACTCAGACCGATAAGCAGAGGGCACAAACAGGGCTGACGCGGGTTTCCCGGGAGGAGCTTGGGCCTGGAACTGAGTAAGATCAGGAAGTTGGGGTTGAATGGCGGCCACCACTAGGGAGCGAGGTACGATGGGAGAAACCACCCTTTCAGGTAAGTCAGGGGGCGAGAAACTCCGAGACAGGGCGTCCGCCTTTATATTCTTAGACCCGGGTTTATACGTTATAGAAAAATTAAACCGGGAAAAGAATAAGGACCAGCGAGCCTGTCTAGGAGTTAACCTCTTGGCGGACTGGATGTACTCCAGATTTTTATGGTCAGTAAAGACCGTAACTGGATACTGAGCCCCCTCCAGCCAGTGCCTCCATTCCTGGAAGGCAAGTTTGATGGCCAGTAATTCTCTGTTGCCGATATCATAATTCTTTTCGGCCGCTGAGAATTTTTTGGAAAAGAAGGCACATGGATGGAGGCGTGCAGGTGAGCCGTAGTATTGGGACAAGACCGCTCCGACCGCGATCTCTGAAGCATCCACCTCCACAAGGAAAGGTCGTTGTTCATCGGGATGGACTAGGACGGGAGCAACGCTAAATACTCTCTTAAGATTCTCAAAGGCCTGGACAGCTTGAGCCGGCCAAATCGGGGGGTAGCCGCCTTTCTTAGTCAAATTAGTTAGTGGTGTAACCAGGGTTGAGAAATTCTTAATGAACCTTCTGTAAAAATTGGCGAAACCCAAAAACCTCTGCAGGCCCTTCAGATCTCTGGGCTGCTCCCATTCTAAAACAGCCCTCACCTTAGATTGGTCCATAGACAGACCCGATTTAGAGATAATGTAACCGAGGAACGGAACCTCAGATACCTCAAATTGACATTTCTTTAATTTGGCATATAGACAATTCTCCCTAAGTTTCTGCAAAACTAGGCGCACGTGTTTCCGATGCTCATCAAGGGATGAAGAAAAAATTAGAATGTCATCTAGGTAAACAACCATAAACCGGCCAAGATAATCTCGGAAAATTTCATTAACAAAGCTTTGAAAGACCGCAGGGGCATTACACAGGCCGAAGGGCATAACCAAATATTCATAATGCCCTTCAAGGGTATTAAAGGCCGTTTTCCACTCGTCCCCCTGCCTGATTCTTATGAGGTTATAGGCCCCTCGGAGATCTAGTTTGGAGAAGACCTGCGCCCCGACCACCTGTGTAAAGAGCCCCTCAATAAGCGGTAGGGGATATTTATTTTTTACCGTGATGTTATTTAAGCCCCGATAATCGATACAGGGGCGAAGTCCCCCATCCTTTTTCTCCACAAAAAAAAACCCTGCCCCTGCTGGGGAAGATGAAGGCCGAATAAACCCTTTTTCTAAGTTCTCGGCGATATATTCCCGCATGGCAAGGGTTTCTGTTCGGGTCAAATTAAATATTCTCCCTCTGGGAGGCATCGTACCAGGGAGCAGTTCTATTGGGCAGTCCCAAGGTCTATGGGGAGGAAGTTTGTCTGCTGCCTTTTCTGAAAAAACATCAGCAAACTCCAAATATGGAGTAGGAATCCCACTAGGGAGTAAGCGTGTGACCCTAAGGGGAAATTCCAGGCAGTTCCGGAAACACTGGTGTCCCCACTTGGTAATTTGCCCCGAAACCCAATCAATCTGAGGATTATGCTCCTGCAGCCATGGCAACCCCAGAATCAAGGGGGTTCCAGGCATGCTCAAAATCAGGAACCTGATGACCTCAGAATGACTGGCTCCTACTTTGATTTGCATGGGAGGTGATTGGAACCGAATTAACCCCCCGGCCACTGGAGTGCCATCAATGGCTGACACCCGGATAGGAGTAGGCAAGGCCTGTGCCATAATTCCTAGAGTCTGTGCTAGATCAGAGTCTAGGAAATTCCCAGCTGCTCCGGAATCGAGAAGAGCCTTTAAGTTAACATATTTGGCACCAAACATAAACTGAACTGGGACCAGAATTGGAGACGATACATGAGGAGATACCTTACAGCCTAGGAGGGCCCCCTCGAAACCCCCTAGGCTCTGAAGTTTCCCGGCGGTTTCTTTGGGCAAAGTCTAACCATGTGGCCGGTCCCACCACAGTAAAGACAGAGCCCCTCGGATAGGCGTCGTCGTCTCTCGCCTTCGGTGAGCCTAGTGGCACCTAGCTGCATAGGCTCTTCAGAAGATTGAGCGACGGAAGCCTCAGATTTTGCAGTGGATTCAAAATGTGATCCTTTCTCCAGGCGCCTTTCCCGGAGTCGGCGATCAATGCGGATGGCCAAATGCATTAACTCATCCAGTGTTTGGGGTTCCGGGTAGTTCACCAGGGTATCTTTGGTAGAGTCAGCCAGACCTAACCGGAATTGGCCACAGAGGGCAGGATTGTTCCAGCGTGAGTCAACTGCCCAACGCCGGAATTCGGAACAGTAGTCCTCGGCTGGACGGCGTCCCTGGCGGAGGGTACGTAACTTCGCGTCAGCTGAGGCCCCCTTGTCAGGATCGTCATAAAGGACCTCCATAACAGCGAAGAAACTATCCACCGACTGGCGGATGGGGTCCTGAGCTGATAAACTAAAGGCCCAGGACTGAGGGTCTCCATGTAACAGGGAAATGATCAAGCCCACTCTTTGTTCCTGTGAGCCCGAGGAGACCGGGCGAAGCTGAAAGTATAACTTACAAGAGTCCCGGAAATTGGCAAATTTTGCCCTATCGCCAAAGAACTTTTCAGGGAGCGGGATCTTGGGTTCCACCGTTATTGCGGCCGGAGTCCCCTGAGAAGTAGGGACCATGGGAGTAGGACGGTTCTCCTGGGCCGCAACTCGATGAGCCAGGTGCTCCACCGCCGCCGTCAGGGCCTGCACCTGCTCCAGAATTTGGTCCATTCTTGTTCAGGCCCGTTATAATGTCAGGATTGTACCAAACACCCGTCTGTCTTAAGCCAGTATCCCCCAATCTCCACCGCCACTTCTGCCTATAGACAAGCCCCCGCTTGTGGGAGACACGAGCAACGCCTCTCCCAGTCGGTTGCCCCCAGGACTTAACAGGCGCAAAGGATAGTAGCTTAAGGTGCAGCTTGGTGTTAGGCAGGGAATCCCGAATGAGGATGCCGGGTGCGAAAAGTCCGTAAATCAGGCCGAGGTCAAACCAGGAGGTCACAGGCGAGGTATCCAAGGGAGATGACAGAGAATGGTCGAGGGTAGCCGAGGTCAAATCCAGGAGGTCACAGGCGAGGTACAGGAGGGTCAGGCAAAGGGGTGGTCAGGCAAAGCAGGAGGTCAGGGCAGGCAGCTAGCAAGATTAGTCAGAGTCCAAATCCAAATCCAAAATCTTCTCCAGTAACGCAGCACACATCCAGAACCCAGAAACTATAACGGGCACTGGGAAACTGGAACAGTGCAAATATATATGGAAGTCTGGCCAATGGGAAACAGGGAAAAAGGAGGGAAGGAAGGTGCTTGGTGCAAACAAGGAAGTGGGATCGGTCCCAGGAGCTGGACGGCCCAGGCCAGACAGGCCGACCAGTCCCTGGGTCCGATCCCCGGAACAGCCACAGATTGGGGAATTCAAACTCGCCCCCGGCGGGCGCGCTGGGGGAAGCGCCGCCGGGAGGCATAAAGCAGACGTGCTCGCGCGCGCGCGCGAGCACGTTGATGATCGGGCGCGCCCCCGCCAGGAAGGGGAAGCGCTGAGCCGGAGGGGAGAGCCGCAAGGCCGCGCAGCCGCGCGGAGCGGGCTGCGACGCGGCCACCCACAGCACCCTGCACCGCCCGCCCCTGATCCCCGCGACGGTGCCGAGGAGCTGGCAGGCCCGGGGACCGTCGGGCCGCAGCCTGGTGGGAGTCAGCCGGCAACGCGCCGCGGGACCCGGAACGGCGGTGAGGTAAGTGCCTAACAAAGAAGAAATGGTTAGTAGGTTAAGCAGGGTTTTTTTTTTCTACAAGACAAGAAACCCTATGGCATTGAGTCGGAAGATTAGCTAGAAACTGGCCTTTGGTCTAATGTTCTATGAAAACCATTCCAATGTCACTGATTTAGGATGAGGAGAACAGCTGGTTGGACATCTGCTGATTTAGTATAAGGATCGTAGTGGGGCTGGCAGGTCTGATAATAAAAAATGTATCAGTTTTACAGTGTTGACGGGCAGGCTGATTCATCACTAACTCCAGGTAGCGACAGATGAGCGTCTGTAGCAGCCCGCTAGTAGTGAGTCGCTACTTTATAGCGACTCAGTCGCTGTTCAGTAATGGTGAATACATTGTGAGGAGTCGCTATTTGACCAGTACAGCGCTGTATGGGAGCGCATGGTAGCGACTGCTCATAGCGACCGACTCACACCATATTCAGCAAAAAAACTGCTGCAAAAATCTCTGGTGCTGAAAAATAGTTGTTTAAAGCCCAGAGCGCAGGAGGCGGTGTGTTTAAAGTCTGTTTTCAAGCAACTATCAACTAGTAACAAAGCGAAAACATATGGAATTACATTGTAGCAACATTGTAACATGAACACTTTAATGGCAGACCTGTAATGTCATTTCTGAGGAAATATTTAAAAAAAGAAAAAATTATAAAAAAAACTGCTTATTCAATGCCAGAAGAGGTCAAAGAATTATTTTTGATTTTTTTGGAAAAAAAAAAACCTGTTTAAAGAGAAGAAAAGGATCGTCCATTGAAATGTATGGGAGAGCGCCAGGTAGCGAAGGCTGAATGCTGGCGCTGTTCGCTGAGGCTGTGAAAATGATGAATCAGACGCTACATGGCGCTATCCCAGTCGCTAAACAGATTCTGCTTGATAAATGTGGAATTGCGTGCCGTGTCCGGCGTTCACCAGTCGCTATCTGTCGCTACCTCTCATTAACCAGCCACTACCTGACGCTATAGCTTCTTAAATAAGGGCCTAAGGCTGAGCTTGAAAATGTCAATTTAGAAGCCAAATGGTTGTTGGTTGGACACAAGAGGTGTAACTACAGGGGGTGTAACTGCGCCATGGCCAAAAAGGTCAAGGGGTCCCATCATTGTTGTTCTTCCACCATATTTGTGCTCACTTAAATTCATGTAATGGAAAAAGAAGCGTCATTTGTCTATACGCTGAGTGTTAGGGCGAGCGCTGCGTGCCCATCTTGCAGCGCTCCCCAGTCCCTCTCCTTACCCGCTCCTGCCGGCGCGGTGGCTGGCCGTGCGCCGGCTTCTCCCAACCGTCTTCCTCCTCCTCGTGCTGCTTCCTCGCTTCCACACTTTTGACTATCCTGGGTTTTGGTCCACTTCGGCGGGGCACCCCGATTGGGTGCCCCGCTGTGTGAAACCCCCCAGAAACCCTGAAAAACTCACCTCTCGTCGCTCCCACGTGACCGCCGCTGCCAATCCCCTCCGACGGGGGGTAGCGACCTGGGGGTCACTCGCCGCTGCAAGACCAACCTGCTTTGCGGCGGGCTCTGGTGAATACCGGTGGCCTCTTAGACTCCGCTCCCCTGACGCGGCAATCGCTATCAGTAACATAGGCCCTTATTTATGAAGGAATAGCGACAGGTAGCGACTGGTGAGCGGCCGGTAATGACGGGCCCCACCACGAGAACGCCGGCTCCCCACCACAATCACACATTTATCAAGCCAGTCCTGCTTAGCGACTGAGATAGCGCCATATAGCGACCCATTCATCATTATTCCAGCCTCAGCCCACAGCGCCAGCGTCCGACCTTGAACAGCGACAGGTATGACCTCTCGCTACCTGGCGCTCTCCAATGCATTTCAATGGGACAGTCTTTAAATATTAATAATTAATTGTTATTAATGTGTTTTGTTTTTTTTTAAATGTGAAAAATTCTGTGACCACTTCTGCCATTTTAGATAATTTTTTTAAGGGAAAAAAAATTTAAAAAAAAATTGTATAGAATTGATATTACAGGTCTGATATTAATGTATTCATATTACTAAATTATTTAAAATACTTTTTTTTTTGGTTTCCAAAAATATGGTGGTTTGGGGGTTAAAAAACTACTTTTAACACATCGCCTCCAGCGCTCTGGGGTTTAAACATGCATTTCACAGCGCGAGAATTTTTTGAGCGTGATTTTTTGATGAATATGGTGGAAGCCGGTCGCTCCGACCAGTCGCTATCATGCGCTCCCATACATCGCGGAACCTGTCAAATAGCGACTCGTAACCTTGTATTCAACATTACGCCACACCGACTGAGTCGCTGTCAACAACCGAACAACGGCCAAGCACAGCGACTACTAGCGGGCGCTGTGAAAATACCGCTTCAGTCACTCAACTGTCGCTACATGTCGCTATTAATAAATCAGCCTCCCCGTCACAGCGGATCCACACCTGTGCCGCCACACCCTGTCCGTGACACTGAGCCGCCTGTAATAATACACGTGACGCTACATGGCGCTGTTAGAGTCGCTCACCAGATTCGCTTTCATAAATGTGGTTTTGCTTACAGCGCCCGTCGTTCACCAGACGCTGCCTGCCGCTATGAGGCGCTACCTGGCGCTATCCCTTCATGAATAAACCCCTTTATCTAAACACACACCAGGTAACGTTTATAGAGGAGGGGAGCAGTTAGCTGCCTGAATGGGAAATGCGTGAGTCAAGAGTCGGCTCTAAAGTTCAAGCTGTGGGTTTTATCCTGAAGGTGAACAGACCAGAGTCTAAAGTAAACTGAGTTTTTTCATTGTCACATATGTATTTATGCAGCTGGTGCTTTATATGCCATTGCGTGACCCTAATGCAAATACGCGGATCTGTGGAGTACACAAAATACACATAGGTACCCACATTCGAGGTCTTGTTTCATAGCCTACTGTCTCTATACAGGGCCGGATTATCAGGGGGACACAAGGGGCACGCGCCCTGGGGCCTCCACCACTTGCCCTGCAAAGAGGGCCTCCACAACCTTTGGGTTATGGTCTGCTCCTGGGGGCGTTTCAGTCTTTGGTCGGACGGGCCAGCAACAAAGCTATCGGCGGCAGTGTGGGCCCCCCGCGCCTTTGCTGCCAAAGCCACCACAGGGCAGGACGGAGAGTCTAGAGCAGCAAAGACGCCGCCAGCAACGCTACAGTGATGGGTGCAGAGCTGTCACTGCACATAAGCCACCAAGCACAGCCGCTGGCAGCTCAATGCAGGGAACCAGCCGGGCGACTACACTACCCCCCACCCAGAATGGCAAAGCAGGAGTTCCCGAGCAGCACGCACCCGCACAAGGGGGGCACAAGGGACTCCATCTGACCTTCCAGTAAGTAGGCGGGTGCCAGACAACCACCAATCAGTTACTTGGCTGCACTATTATTTTATACTGTATCTGGGGCCTCCACCTCACTTAATCCGGCCCTGGCCACACTTATTCCGGCCCTGCCTCTATATACAGACTTACCTGAAACCACTTGAAACTCAGGCCCAGGGCCGGCTTCTCCTAAGGTTTCAGGCCGCAATCCAGCCCCAGCTGGGGCTACAAAAAGATGGGGCCGTATCCCATGAGTGAGCACACACCTAGTGCTGGTACTACAAGTGTCCTCACTCATGGGAGCCGGCGGCCATCTTTCTGTAGCCCCAGGAATAGGATCGCGGGCAGAGGTGAGTTAAAGCAGAGCACTTCTGCTGCACACTCTACACATACCCCTCAGACCACCCCCCCAAAAGTTCAGGTTCCCATTAATTTCAATGGGGACCAAATTTGGGTTTCACGAACTGGAACATTTATTCAAAGTTCGGCTGTACTTGCTGGACCCAAACTTTGGGGGGGGGGGGGTTCGCCCATCTCTATTGATAATATATCGTAACTGCACTGTAAGGCAAAGAAAAGTCGTCTTGCGATCTCCACTCCATTGAAAGTGGACCAAAACCCAGTATTTTAAGTATCCTGGGTTTTGGTCCTTGCCCCTGGGGCACCCCGATCGGGGATGTGTGAAACCCCCCAGGTTGCCCGATCGCACTCACCCTTCCTCGATCCTACAGCGCATGCGCAGCCTCTAGTCCAATCAGCATGCTTGGATCCACTCACGTCAGCTCGTCTAATCTGAGCGAGCTAGCGGCCGCATCCCCTGCTACCCTCTAACAGGAAGCATGACTGTGTGCCGGCCATTCATAAATGCCTGGTGCGGGCAGGCGCTCTGCTAGAGGGATAGTGGGGATGCGGCTGCTGATCGCGCATGCGCAGTTGGGCCGGGAGACAAGGTTAGTTTATGGGAGACCTGGGGGGTGTCACACAGCAGGGCACCCCGATTTTGGATGCCCCGTGGGGAGGGAATCAATCGGCCCAGGAATTCTGGGCTGATTGATTCCCTCCCCGCGGGGCATCCAAAATCAGGGTGCCCCGCTGTGTGACACCCCCTGTGGGTTTTGGTCCACTTTAAAGCTTGTGGCATCTTCTCAAGCAGTCCATTTGGTGCATGTCTCTAGCAGGGCCGGCTCCAGGTTTATGTGGGCCCTAGGGCAGTATGGACTCAGTGGGCCCCTTTGTGGTGAAGGGGCCCGCTGAGGAATGTCCCAAATCTGGATGCCCCCTATGGATCATGCTATTTGGACCACAACTCTAGTTTTGGTCTACTTTTAAGTGCACCAAACCCCTTTAAACCTGACCTAAGAAAAGGCCGGAACTGTCAATGGGCCCCCCTGGTGGCCAGAGGCCCCCCGGCAGCTGCCCCACCTTGCCGGGTGCTGACGCCGGCCCTGGTCTCTAGCCATGTGCTCCATGGATGTGCGGCCACGGCTGGTGTCTCTTGTGTATTGTAGTCAGGAATCCAGTGGTTTATCACACAGGTAGCCAGGAATAATAGCCACGTACAGTACAATGTGTACACAGCCATCAATGGCACAGTGTTCCTCTGATACAAAAGCCTTCTTGTTACTCCACAGAGAAGTTATATGACAAGACAAAGCTCCATGAGCTCAGGTATATAATACTGTTTAGTCCTTTGCACATACAGAAAGATTTCTGATTCGGGCAGGCTGATTCATCATTAGTGCCAGGTAGCGACAGATGAGCGTCTGTAGCAAGCATTTTCAGAGCGCCCGCTAGTAGTCGCTGTGCTCGGCCGTGGGTCGCTACTTTATAGTGACTCGGTCGCTGTTCAGTAATGTTGAATACATTGTGAGGAGTCGCTATTTGACCAGTACAGCGCTGTATGGGAGCGCATGTTAGCGACTGCTCATAGCGACCGACTCACACCATATTCAGCAAAAAAACAGCCTCACAAATCTCTGGCGCTGAAAAATACTTGTTTGAAGCCCAGAGCGCAGGAGGCGGTGTGATTAAAGTCTGTTTTCCAGCATCTATCCACTAGTAACAAAGCGAAAACATATGGAATTACATTGTAACATGAACACTTTAATGGCAGACCTGTAATGTCATTTCTGAGGAAATATTTAAAAAATGAAAAAAATTGTGAAAAAACTGCTTTTTCTGTGCAAGAAAAGGTCAAAGAATTATTTGTGATTTTTTGGGGAAAAAAAAAACAGAGAAGAAAAGGATCGTCCATTGAAATGTATGGGAGAGCGACAGGTAGCGAGAGGTCATACCTGGCGCTGTGCAAGGCTGAACGCTGGCGCTGTTCGCTGAGGCTGTAAAAATGATGAATCAGACGCTACATGGCGCTATTCCAGTCGCTCAACAGATTCTGCTTGATAAATGTGTAATTGCGTGCCGTTCCGGTGTTGACCAGTCGCTATCAGTCGCTACCTCTCATTAACCAGGCGCTACCTGACGCTATCCCTTCTTAAATAAGGGCCTTGGAATACACCTATTGGGTTTAGGGGTTTATTCATGAAGGGATAGCGCCAGGTAGCGCCTTTTAGCGGCAGGCAGCGGCAGGTAACGCCGGGCGCTGTACGCAATACCACATTTATGAAAGCGAATCTGGTGAGCGACCCTAACAGCGCCATGTAGCGTCACATGTATTATTACAGGCAGGTCAGTGTATAGCGCCTCTAACAGCGCCATGTAGTGTTACATGTATTATTACAGGCGGCTCAGTGTATAGTGCCTCTAACAGCGCCATGTAGCGTCACATGTATTATTACAGGCAGGTCAGTGTATAGAGCCTCTAACAGCGCCATGTAGCGTTGCATGTATTATTACAGGCGGCTCAGTGTATAGTGCCTCTAACAGCGCCATGTAGCGTCACATGTATTATTACAGGCGGCTCAGTGTATAGTGCCTCTAACAGCGCCATGTAGCGTCACATGTATTATTACAGGCAGGTCAGTGTATAGAGCCTCTAACAGCGCCATGTAGTGTCACATATATTATTACAGGCGGCTCAGTGTATAGCGCCAGCGCTCTAGGCTCAGGAGCGCCATGTAGTACCTGTCGCTCAGTGTCGCTCTCCCATATATTTCAATGGGCTTTCATTAGTTGTGTATGAACAGCGTGTTTGACAATTACATTTTTTTTTTTGCTCCAATCATTGTGTGACGTCTCCCGGCTGCAAACAAACACTTTTATACATTTTTTGGACTTTTTATATTTTTATGCAGAATTGTCATTACAGGTCTGGCACTAAAGTATTAATGTCACAGTGTTATAACAATGTCATTCCATGTGTTTTCTCTTTGCTACTGGTGGATATGTGGTCAAAAACAGACTTTAATCGCACAGCGTCTGGCACTCTATGCTACAGCGCCCAGATCTAGAGCGCCGACGCTGTGTGTGTGTGTAGTTTTCTGTTAAATATGGTGTGAAGCGCCGAGTGCTGGACACACTGAGCTGGCGCTACCTATCTCTTGCTGCAGCGTTATACTGTTGTTAGAGCGCCCAACATACATCACATTCATCAATGCCGGCCAGGTTACTACAGCGACCGAGACGCTCTGTTACAGCGCCCCGATAGCCGATCACAGCGTCTACTAGTGGTCGCCCTAAGCGCCGCTATACAGACTCTCATCTGGCAATACCTGGCGCTAGTAGCGAATCAGCCTCCATGTTTCTGTGTCTTCATTTTTGCTGCCATGAGATGTAGTAACGCCCTCATCTGCAGTTGTAACGAATTTGCTGTCGAATCATATAAAATAGTTCGATAGAATCAGGGTTAGTTAGTTATAGTGTAAGAGAAATGCAGTGGGGAGGTATGGACACTAGGTGTCACCCTTACTGCATGGTTTGGAGAGCTAGGCATAGAATAGGGATGTGCCCTGTCCGTGCCTGCTGATTGGTTCCTAATGTAGAGAAAATGTAGCCAGCCAGCAATTGATGATAAAAATCTTCAAATGTTTATTTTCTTCATTTAAAAAGCAATAATTCAGCAGGTTTAAAGCACATAGTAAATAATCCATGAAGGACCCCGGCGCCAACGCGTTTCGGACTATGAGTCCTTATTCATGACAAAAAAATTGGTTCCTAAGTCTGTCAATAGAATTGAGCAGTCTGTACGGCAGAAGGAAAGAGCTGTAAGTGCCCCCCGTAAGGGACAGAGAGAAAGACAGAGTCTGATGCGCTCTCCAGACCGATTTACCAGGTGAGGGCCAACCAAACAATGGTCAAGGTGGGGAGAGCGGGACCCAAGTGCCAGGGGCCCTGGAGAGTGCTACCCAGAGTTGTAAATTAATTTAGGTTTGGAGAGGAACAAAGCCAAAGAAATTCAAATTCTTGGGTGGGGTTCCTCTTTAAAGCGGACCAAAAGCGGCCCTGAAGTCTATAATACCCCAGGGGACCAACCAATGGTCAAGGTGGGGAGAGCCGACTCCAAGTGCCAGGGGCCCTGGAGAGTGCTACCCAGAGTTGGAAGGTAATTAAGGTTTGAAGAGGAGCAAAACCAAAGAAATTAAAATTCTTGGGTGTTGATACTTTTTAAAGTCTATAATACTCCAGGGCTGCCTGATTCCCTCCTCTCAGGGCAACCAGACTGTTGATGCCTCGCTGTCTGAAACCCCCAAAGTCCCCTGTAAAACCTACCTTCTCCCCGATCCAATGGCGCATGAGGAAACTGCAGCCGTCATAAGCCATACCTTTAGCTGGGCACACACCCTGTTAGAGCGCAGCGTGAATGCGGCGGCCGGCGCGTTCCGCTGTACTCGGCTGCTTTCGGCTAGACTCTGCCCTTAGCCAAGTCTTTGACGAAATTGACGAGTGCAACCGAGTGCACTGATTGGACGAGAGCCCATGCATGTAGGACAAGGGAAAAGGTGAGTTTTACTGGGCAACCTGGGGGTCGGGGTGTCACAGGGACAAGAACTAAAACCCTGGATAGACGAAATCCAGGGTTTTGGTCCACTTTACCTATACAAACCACTAAACCTAACCACTAGGTGTCACCCTCACTACATGGTTGGTAGAGCTAGGCGCAGAACAAAGCCAAAGAAATTCAAATTCTTGGGTGTTATTCCTATTTAAGACAGATCAAAAGTGGCCATAGAGTCTATAATACTGATGTCTGATTCCCTCCATCCAGGGCAACCAGATTGTTGATGCCTCGCTGTCTGAAACCCCCAAAGTCCCCTGTAAAACCTACCTTCTCCCCGATCCAATGGCGCATGAGGAAACTGCAGCCGTCATAATCCATACCTTTAGCTGGGCACACACCCTGTTAGAGCGCAGCGTGAATGCGGCGGCCGGCGCGTTCCGCTGTACTCGGCTGCTTTCGGCTAGAATCTGCCCTTAGCTGACAAGTGCAACCGAGTGCACTGATTGGACGAGAGCCCACGCATGTAGGACAAGGGAAAAGGTGAGTTTTACTGGGCAACCTGGGGGTCGGGGTGCCACAGGGACACAGAGCTAGGCGCAGAACAAAGCCAAAGAAATTCAAATTCTTGGGTGTTATTCCTATTTAAAATGGATCAAAAGTGGCCCTAGAGTCTATAATACTGATGTCTGATTCCCTCAATCCAGGGCAACCAGATTGTTGATGCCTCGCTGTCTGAAACCCCCAAAGTCCCCTGTAAAACCTACCTTCTCCCCGATCCAATGGCGCATGAGGAAACTGCAGCCGTCATAATCCATACCTTTAGCTGGGCACACACCCTGTTAGAGCGCAGCGTGAATGCGGCGGCCAGCGCGTTCCGCTGTACACGGCTGCTTTCGGCTAGACTCTGCCCTTAGCCGAGTCTTTGACGAAATTGACGAGTGCAGCCGAGTGCACTGATTGGACGAGAGCCCACGCATGTAGGACAAGGAAAAGGTGAGTTTTACTGGGCAACCTGAGGGTCGGGGTGTCACAGGGACAAGAACTAAAACCCTGGATAGACGAAATCCAGGGTTTTGGTCCACTTTACCTATACAGACCACTAAACCTAACCACTAGGTGTCACCCTCACTACATGGTTGGGAGAGCTAGGCGCAGAACAAAGCCAAAGAAATTCAAATTCTTGGGTGTTATTCCTATTTAAAATGGATCAAAAGTGGCCCTAGAGTCTATAATACTGATGTCTGATTCCCTCCATCCAGGGCAACCAGATTGTTGATGCCTCGCTGTCTGAAACCCCCAAAGTCCCCTGTAAAACCTACCTTCTCCCCGATCCAATGGCGCATGAGGAAACTGCAGCCGTCATAATCCATACCTTTAGCTGGGCACACACCCTGTTAGAGCGCAGCGTGAATGCGGCGGCCGGCGCGTTCCGCTGTACTCGGCTGCTTTCGGCTAGAATCTGCCCTTAGCTGAGTCTTTGACGAAATTGACAAGTGCAACCGAGTGCACTGATTGGAGGAGAGCCCACGCATGTAGGACAAGGGAAAAGGTGAGTTTTACTGGGCAACCTGGGGGTCGGGGTGCCACAGGGACACAGAGCTAGGCGCAGAACAAAGCCAAAGAAATTCAAATTCTTGGGTGTTATTCCTATTTAAAATGGATCAAAAGTGGCCCTAGAGTCTATAATACTGATGTCTGATTCCCTCCATCCAGGGCAACCAGATTGTTGATGCCTCGCTGTCTGAAACCCCCCCAAGTCCCCTGTAAAACCTACCTTCTCCCCGATCCAATGGCGCTGTCAGGACTATACCAAACACCCGTCTGTCTTAAGCCGATATCCCCCAATCTCCACCGCCACTTCCGCCTATAGACAAGCCCCCGCTTGTAGGAGACACGGGTAATGCCTCTCCCAGTCGGTTGCCCCCAGGACTTAACAGGCGCAAAGGATAACAGCTTAAGGTGCAGCTTGGTGTTTGGCAGGGAATCCCGAATGAGGATGCCGGGTGCGAAAGTCCGTAATTCAGGCCGAGGTCAAACCGGGAGGTCACAGGCGAGGTATCCAAGGGAGATAACAAAGAATGGTCAAGGGTAGCCGAGGTCAAGTCCAGGAGGTCACAGGCGAGGTACAGGAGGGTCAGGCAAGAGAGTGGTCAGGCAAAGCAGGAGGTCAGGGCAGGCAGCTAGCAAGAATAGTCGAAGTCCAAATCCAATCCAAATTCTTCACTAAGGTACAGCAACGCACATCCAGAACCCAGAAGCTATAACGGGCCCTGGGAAACTGGAGTAGTGCAAATTTATAGGAATATCTGGCCAATGGGGAACAGGGAAAAAGGAGGGAAGGAAGGTGCTTGGTGCAACAGTAAAACGGGAGTGGTCCCAGGAACTGGACGGCCCAGGCCAGACAGGCCGACCAGTCCCTGGGCTCCCTCTATGAGCAGGGCCAGGGTTGGATGGAACAAACTCGCCCCCGGCGGGCGCGCTGGGGAAAGCGCCGCCGGGAGGCATAAAGGTGACGTGCTCGCGCGCGCGCGCGAGCACGTAGATGATCGAGCGCGCCCCCGCCGGGAGGCGGAAGCGCCGAACAGCGAGGGAGCCCGCCGGGCCCGCGCAGCCGCGCAGAGCGGGCTGCGGCGCGGCCGCCGACACCACCTCGCGCCGCCGACCCCTGACCGCCGCCACCACGCTGGGGAGCCAGGACGACCGGGGAGCGCCGGGCAGCAACCAGCCGGGGACCGCCCGACAGCGCGCCGCGGGACCCGGGACGGCGACGAGGTAAGTGCCTAACATTACCCCCCCCCTGAGGAGGGGCCACTGGACCCTCCAAACTAGGTTTTAAAGGATTCTCCCTGTGAAACCTTTTTACCAAATTCTGCGCATGAACTTCTCTGGCAGGAACCCAAGATCTTTCTTCCGGACCGTATCCCTTCCAGTCAATAAGATATTGGAGAGAGTTCCGAAAGAAACGAGAATCAAGAACCCGGGCAACCTCAAACTCCTGATGCCCATCAACTACCACAGGACTAGGAGGACTATTAGGTTCATGGTTTTTTGCAGACTTAAGAAGTGAAACATGAAAGGATTTACAGATTTTCATGGACGAAGGGAGGGCCAACTGGTATGTAACCTGATTAACTTTTTGTGTTATGGGGAAGGGGCCAATAAACTTAGGTCCTAACTTAGCGGAGGGCTGGCGTAGCGCCAAATTCTTGGTTGAAAGCCAAACCCAGTCACCCACTTTAAAGTTAGAATTAGACGATCGCTTGCGATCAGAAAATTTTTTCTGCTGAAGAGCGGCCCTAGTTAGATGTTGCTGGATTTTATTCCACTCCCCTGGCCATTTGGAAACCCATTCATCCACGGAGGGAACTCTAGAGGGTTGGTCCGAAAGAGCAGAAAACTTCAAGTCCTTGCCATAAACACAATGGAAAGGAGAAACCCCTGTGGATGAATGTGTGGCGTTGTTAAAAGCAAATTCCGCAAATGGTAAGAAGAAGGCCCAATCAGTTTGAGAACCCGCCGTAAAACAGCGCAAATATTGTTCCAGGGACTGGTTCGTTCTCTCGGTTTGACCATTCGACTGCGGATGGAAGGCCGAGGAAAGGGAGACGGTGAAACCCAGCTTGGCACAGAAAGCCCTCCAGAACCGGGAGACAAACTGGACCCCCCTATCCGAAACAATATCCATGGGAATACCATGAATCCTAAAGACATGAGTAATGAAGAGTTGAGCAAGAATTTGAGCTGAGGGGAGTTTCTTTAAAGGGACGAAATGGGCCATCTTGCTAAAGCGGTCCACAATTACCCAAATAACCGTATGTCCCTGAGACGGGGGAAGGTCAGTAACAAAATCCATGGCCAGATGTGTCCACGGGGAGGCAGGAATGGATAATGGAAGGAGTGGGCCTTCCGGCGAGCTCCTCAAGGACTTACTTTGGGCACAGACTTTGCAAGCGGAGACAAACCTTTGAACGTCCTTCCTAAGAGAAGGCCACCAAACTTGGCGTAATAATAAAGCTATGGTTTTCTTAATCCCTGGATGACCGGTTGTTTTGGTATCGTGAAAATGGGACAAGAACTCAGACCGGTAAGTAGAGGGCACAAACTGGGCTGAAGCGGGTTTCCCAGGAGGAGCTTGGGCCTGGAACTGAGTAAGATCAGGAAGTTGGGGTTGGATGGCGGCCACCACTAGGGAGCGAGGCAAGATGGGAGACACCACCCTTTCCGGTAAGTCAGGGGGAGAGAAACTCCGAGACAGGGCGTCCGCTTTTATATTTTTAGACCCGGGCTTATACGTTATAGAAAAATTAAACAGAGAGAAGAGAAAGGACCAGCGAGCCTGTCTAGGAGTTAACCTCTTGGCGGACTGGATGTATTCTAGATTTTTATGGTCCGTAAAGACCGTAACTGGATACTGAGCCCCCTCCAGCCAGTGTCTCCATTCCTGGAAGGCAAGCTTGATGGCCAGTAATTCTCTGTTGCCGATATCATAGTTTCTTTCGGCCGCTGAGAATTTCTTGGAAAAGAAGGCACATGGATGGAGGCGTGCAGGTGAGCCGTAGTATTGAGACAAGACCGCTCCGACCGCTATTTCTGAAGCATCCACCTCCACAAGGAAAGGTCGTTGCTCATCAGGATGGACTAGGACGGGAGCAGCACTAAATACCCTCTTAAGATTCCCGAAGGCCTGGACAGCTTGAGCCGGCCAAACCGGGGGGTACCCGCTTTTCTTAGTTAGGTTAGTTAGTGGTGTAACCAGGGCAGAGAAATTCTTAATGAACCTTCTATAAAAATTGGCAAAACCCAAAAACCTTTGCAGGCCCTTCAGATCTCTGGGCTGCTCCCATTCTAAAACAGCCCTCACCTTAGATTGGTCCATAGACAGACCAGATTTGGAGATAATGTAACCGAGAAACGGAACCTCAGATACCTCAAATTGACATTTCTTTAACTTGGCATATAAACAATTCTCCCTAAGTTTCTGCAAAACTAGGCACACGTGTTTACGATGCTCGTCAATGGATGAAGAAAAAATTAAAATGTCATCTAGGTAAACAACCATAAACCGGCCAAGATAATCCCTGAAAATTTCATTGACAAAACTTTGAAAGACCGCAGGGGCATTACACAGGCCGAAAGGCATTACCAAATATTCATAATGCCCTTCAAGGGTATTGAAGGCCGTTTTCCACTCGTCCCCCTGCCTAATTCTTATGAGGTTATAGGCCCCTCGGAGATCCAGTTTAGAGAAGACCTGCGCCCCAACCACCTGAGTAAAGAGTCCCTCAATAAGCGGTAGGGGATACTTATTTTTTACCGTGATGTTATTTAAGCCCCGGTAATCGATACAGGGGCGAAGTCCCCCATCCTTTTTCTCCACAAAAAAAAACCCTGCCCCTGCTGGAGAAGATGAAGGCCGAATGAACCCTTTTTCTAAGTTCTCGGCGATATATTCCCGCATGGCAAGGGTTTCAGCTCGGGTCAAATTAAATATTCTCCCTCTGGGAGGCATCGTACCAGGGAGCAGTTCTATTGGGCAGTCCCAAGGTCTATGGGGAGGAAGTTTGTCTGCTGCCTTTTCTGAGAAGACATCAGCAAACTCCAAATATGGAGTTGGAACCCCAATAGGGACTAGGCGCGTGACCCTGAGGGGAAATTCTAGGCAGTTCCGAAAACACTGGTGTCCCCACTTGGTAATTTGCCCCGAAACCCAATCAATTTGAGGATTATGCTCCTGCAGCCATGGCAACCCCAAAATCAAAGGAGTACCAGGCATACTCAAAATCAGGAACCTGATAACCTCAGAATGACTGGCTCCCACTTTGATTTGCATAGGAGGGGATTGGAACCGAACTAACCCCCCGGCCACTGGAGTGCCATCAATGGCTGAAACCCGGATAGGAGTTGGCAAGGTCTGTACCATAATTCCTAAAGTCTGTGCTAGTTCAGAGTCTAGGAAATTCCCAGCTGCTCCAGAATCTAGAAGAGCCTTTAGATTAACACATTTAGCACCACTCATAAACTGGACTGGGACGAAAACTGGAGACGATACTTGAGGAGATACCTTACAGCCTAGGAGGGCCCCCTCGAAACCCCCTAGGCTCTGAAGTTTCCCGACGGTTTCTTTGGGCAAAGTCTAACCATGTGGCCGGTCCCACCACAGTAAAGACAGAGCCCCTCGGATAGGCGTCGTCGTCTCTCGCCTTCGGTGAGCCTGGTGGCACCTAGCTGCATGGGCTCTTCTGAAGGTTGAGCGACTAGAGCCTCAGATTTTGAAGCTGATTCAGGATGTGATCCTTTCTCTAGGCGCCTTTCCCGGAGTCGACGATCAATGCGGATGGCTAAATGCATCAATTCATCCAGAGTTTGAGGTTCCGGGTAGTTCACCAGGGTGTCCTTAATAGAGTCAGCCAGACCTAGTCGGAATTGGCCGCAGAGGGCAGGATTGTTCCAACGTGAGTCAACTGCCCAACGCCGGAATTCGGAACAGTAGTCTTCGGCTGGACGGCGTCCCTGGCGGAGGGTACGTAACTTAGCGTCAGCTGAGGCCCCTTTGTCAGGATCATCATAAAGGACCTCCATTGCAGCGAAGAAACTATCCACCGATTGGCGGATTGGGTCCTGAGCTGATAAGCTAAAGGCCCAGGACTGAGGGTCTCCATGCAGCAGGGAAATAATCAAGCCCACCTTTTGCTCCTGTGACCCTGAGGAAACCGGGCGAAGCTGGAAGTACAGTTTACAAGAGTCCCGGAAATTGGCAAATTTTGCCCTGTCGCCAAAAAACTTTTCAGGGAGTGGGATCTTGGGTTCCACAGTCATTGCGGCCGGAGTCCCCTGAGAAGTGGGGACGATGGGAGTAGGACGGTTCTCCTGGGCCGCAACTCGATGAGCCAGGTGCTCCACCGCCGCTGTCAAGGCTTGCACCTGCTCCAGGATTTGGTCCATTCTTCTTTTGGCCCGTTATAATGTCAGGACTATACCAAACACCCGTCTGTCTTAAGCCGATATCCCCCAATCTCCACCGCCACTTCCGCCTATAGACAAGCCCCCGCTTGTAGGAGACACGGGTAATGCCTCTCCCAGTCGGTTGCCCCCAGGACTTAACAGGCGCAAAGGATAACAGCTTAAGGTGCAGCTTGGTGTTTGGCAGGGAATCCCGAATGAGGATGCCGGGTGCGAAAGTCCGTAATTCAGGCCGAGGTCAAACCGGGAGGTCACAGGCGAGGTATCCAAGGGAGATAACAAAGAATGGTCAAGGGTAGCCGAGGTCAAGTCCAGGAGGTCACAGGCGAGGTACAGGAGGGTCAGGCAAGAGAGTGGTCAGGCAAAGCAGGAGGTCAGGGCAGGCAGCTAGCAAGAATAGTCGAAGTCCAAATCCAATCCAAATTCTTCACTAAGGTACAGCAACGCACATCCAGAACCCAGAAGCTATAACGGGCCCTGGGAAACTGGAGTAGTGCAAATTTATAGGAATATCTGGCCAATGGGGAACAGGGAAAAAGGAGGGAAGGAAGGTGCTTGGTGCAACAGTAAAACGGGAGTGGTCCCAGGAACTGGACGGCCCAGGCCAGACAGGCCGACCAGTCCCTGGGCTCCCTCTATGAGCAGGGCCAGGGTTGGATGGAACAAACTCGCCCCCGGCGGGCGCGCTGGGGAAAGCGCCGCCGGGAGGCATAAAGGTGACGTGCTCGCGCGCGCGCGCGCGAGCACGTAGATGATCGAGCGCGCCCCCGCCGGGAGGCGGAAGCGCCGAACAGCGAGGGAGCCCGCCGGGCCCGCGCAGCCGCGCAGAGCGGGCTGCGGCGCGGCCGCCGACACCACCTCGCGCCGCCGACCCCTGACCGCCGCCACCACGCTGGGGAGCCAGGACGCCCGGGGAGCGCCGGGCAGCAACCAGCCGGGGACCGCCCGACAGCGCGCCGCGGGACCCGGGACGGCGACGAGGTAAGTGCCTAACAGGCGCATGTGTGAGCCGCGGCTGTCGTAAGCTGGGCGCACACCCGGTTAGAGACGTGAATGCGACCGCCGCCTCGCTCGGCTCCACTCATCCGCTTTCAGCTAGACTCAGCCCTTAGCCGAATCTTTACCGAAATTGCAGCGAGTGCACTGATTAGACGAAAGCCCACGCATGTAAGACAAGGGAAAGGTGAGTTTCATTGGGCAACCTGGGGGTCGGGGTGTCCCAGGGGCAAGAATCAAAACCTGTGATAACAAGTAACAGCAAAATTGCCAGCTTTAGCCCCAGACATTACATCAAACTGCCCAAAATGTCGGCATCGGCTATGAGTGCTCATCTCATTTCAAACAGTTCATGTAACTAGAATTTAGCCAGCCAACTTCAGAGGATCCAGTAAAAAGTCCAGCTTTATTATAATTCCATTCAAAGGCCATCACGCGGCAGCGATACAACGGGCATAAGAAGAAAATGCAATTTCTCGTCAACGCGTTTCGGGCAGCACGTCCTTATTCAAGCGTGCTGGCCGAAACGCGTTGACGAGAAATCGCATTTTCTTGCACACAATTTCTTATGGAATGGCCTCCACCCACTCCCAAATCTACACCCCACAGAGACTGACTCTTGCACTCAAACAATCATAATCTAATACATTTTATTGTACATACTTATAAACACACATATTAAAAACAAAATAACTGTGCCATAAGAAATTGCGCCACCAGGGGGAGCCTGCACTCCTATTAAATTCCTAACCAATCTATTGTGCTATTAACCCCTATAGCTAGCTATACTGCATCTATACCACATATACATGCATGAATAACCTACAGTGACTGTGCTTCTCTAAGTGCATACATCTCAAGTAAATAACATCATAAGATAAATATTAATAGTGCAAAATATCAAAAGCCTCAATACAAGGTTAAAGTGCAACAGTGCCAAACATATCATAAATGAAAAGTGCTTACTAATGTATGAAGCAGGATGCCCCCCCCCCAGGCTGCGACCAACGCGTTTCGAGTCTTGCTCACGGCCAGTAATGAGTGGTGCATCCCGTCGGCGCATTTTCTTCTTATGCCCGTTGTATCGCTGCCGTGTGATGGCCTTTTAATAAAACCTGGGATAGTCCACTTTAACTATACAAACCAGTACACCTTCCAACTTTTCAGGGTGGGAAATAGGGACATTTGGTCAATTAGACCACACCCCCTCCCATTGATTAATGGATAGGAGATAGGATGTAACAGTTACAACAATACAAACACCTTTATTAGGAGAATAAATCCTTTATTGAGGCAGATCTGCATATTAAACCTTAAACCCGACCTTCACCATGATTCAATGAAAAGCCCAAACCCTTAAAAAAACTATCCCCCAGCATCTAAAATTAATATATTTTGAGTTTTTAGTCACTTACTTATTATTCTTTCCCCCACCGGGCTGCAACTCTGTTCAGGGCTCTAGGATACCATCTTGACTCAGAAGCATCACATACTGAGAAGAGGAGAGTAGGATAATGTACAGGGGGCGGGTTATAGCTGTGCTTTGCACAGACAGAACAGAGCTGGGGTCAGGTAAAGGTCAGCAATCCCAGAATGCAGAGCGACACAGTCAGAAGACACTTCCTGTTTGTAGGCAGCCTGATGCTCGATGAGCCGCCATCTTGGATGTTTAAAGGCTCATAACATGCAGTAGATGCAGGTAGAGTAATTTTTAATGTGATCAACCTGTATGTACAGGGTGTGGGAAACTTTCAAGAAGGGCAGAGAAGAACAACAAGAAGCAGGGGGACTTGGAGTCAAAAGAGGGACAGTCCCTCCAAATCAGGGACAGTTGGGAGATATGCTTGTGCACAAGCAGTGTGTATGTATTTGCCATTACTTGTAGTGCTGCTTATGTAACACTGAGGCCCTTATTTATGAAGGAATAGCGACAGGTAGCGACTGGTGAGCGGCCGGTAATGCCGGGCCCCGCCACGAGAACGTCGGCTCCCCACCACAATCACACATTTATCAAGCCGATCCTGCTTAGCGACTGAGATAGCGCCATATAGCCACTCATTCATCATTATTCCAGCCTCAGCCCACAGCGCCAGCGTCCGACCTTGAACAGCGACAGGTATGACCTCTCGCTACCTGGCGCTCTCCAATGCATTTCAATGGAGCAATCTTTAAATATTCATAATTAATGTTTTTTTTTCTTTTTTTATGTGTAAAATTCTGTGACCACTTCTGCCATGTTAGATAATTTTTTTAAGCTAAAAAAAAAAATTGTGCAGAATTGATATTACAGGTCTGATATTATTGTATTCATATTGCAAAATTATTTTAAAAAATTATTTTTTTTTGGTTTCAAAAAATATGGTTGTTTGGGGGTTAAAAACCTACTTTTAACACATCGCCGCCAGCGCTCTGGGGTTTAAACATGCATTTCACAACGCGAGAATTTTTTGAGCGTGATTTTTTGATGAATATGGTGGGAGCCGGTCGCTCTGACCAGTCGCTATCATGCGCACCCATACATCGCGGAACCTGTCAAATAGCGACTCGTCACCTTGTATTCAACATTACTGCACACCGACTGAGTCGCTATCAACAACCGAACAACAGCCAAGCACAGCGACTACTAGCGGGCGCTGTGAAAATACTGCTACAGTCACTCAACTGTCGCTACCTGCCGCTATTAATGAATCGGCCTCCCCGAGAAGGAAGTGTCATTGACACTAAACACACACAATCAATGCGACACCAGCTCTAAGCTCGCAGAGGATCAATAGCAGGAGCAGATATTAAAGCATCGCATTGAGCTGTTGATAAATATCACTGTCTGATGTAGACGGTCGGCAGAAGGTCAGACGGACCCGGATCAATAGGATGACAACTATCGGAGGCCTCTTCCTTCCATTCGCCATCTGTCTTGTAAAGTCCTGTGCGCTGCTTATATGACTCTCCAGACTTTGACCCGGATCAGCTGTGCGATGGACTCTGCACGAAGCGTCTGAATTCCATCAAGGAAAGCTATACTTCAAGAGCATCCACATACCTCCCAAGTGTCCCTGATTTGGAGGGACTGTCCCTCTTTTGAGTCTATGGGCCTTATTCATAAATGGATAGCACCAGGTAGTGCCTGTACAGCGGCGGGTAGCGCCAGGTGAACACCGGACACGGCAGCAATTACAATTTATGAAGCCGAATCTGGTGAGCGCCTGGAACAATGCCATGTAGCGTCCGATTCATCATTATCCCAGGCTCAGCGTACAGCGCCGGCATTCTGCATTGCAGAGCGTCACGTTTTAGCTGTCGCTACCTGGCGCTCTTCCATACAATTCTATGTACGATCCTTAAATCTCTTTCCTGATCCCAATCCCCCCCCCCCCCCAAAAAAAAAAAAACACAAACTTTCTGGCATGTATCCTGGACAAGAAACGACATTTTTGAAAACTTTTTTGATTAATAATATTTTTATGCAGAATTGTCCTTACATGTCTGGTATTAAAGTGTTCATGTTACAATGTAATAACAATGTCATTCCATGTGTTTTCGCTTTGTTACTAGTGGATACATGTTCATAAACAGCTTTTAATCACACAGCCTCTGGCGCTATGGGCTACAATTACATGATTTTGAGCGCCTGCAATGTTTGTGGCTGTTTTTTGATGAATGTGGTGTTAGTCAGTCGCACTGAGCTGACGCTACCATTCGGTCACATACAGCGTAGTATAGCAACTAACATATCACATTCATCAATGCCGGACAGCGACTGAGGCGCTCTGAAACAAGGATCCATGGCCGAGCACAGCGACTACTAGCGGGCGCTCTGAAAATCCGCTCTTTGTCCCTCTTTGAGGTGTAACATGCAGATCTGCATCAATAAATTAATTTGCCTATTCAAAGTGATTCTATTGTTGTAACTGTTACATCCTGTCCTATCCATCCCTCAATGAGGGGGCGTGGCTTCATACATTCACCAAGGAGGGGGTGTGTCTTCATTTACATATCGTCCCTATTTGAGATGTCTGCACCCTTAAAGTGGACCAACACCCAGGGGGGATCAGATCCCTCCCGCGGGGCATCCGAAATCGGGATGCCCCACGGGGTGAAACCCCCCCAGGGCGCCCAGAAACCTTACCTTATCCCCGTTCCAACGGCGCATGCGCGGGCTGCAGCCGCATCTCGCGCTTCCCTCTAGCAGGGCGCGCACCTGCGCCGGCCGTTTGTGAAAGGCCGGCGCGGGCGCGCTCCCTGTTAGAAGGAAGCACGAGATGCGGCCTCCAGCGCGCTCAGAGCCGCTGTGGTTGTCCATTGCTTGTCCGTACATACCACAGCTGCTCTGAGCGCTCTGATTGGACGAGCGCTCGTGTAGGAGCGGGGTGAGGTGAGTTATTTAGGGCGATCGGGGTGCCCCGCGGAAGTGGACCAAAACCCAGGATAGTGAAAATCCTGGGTGTTGGTCCACTTTAACAAGGACCAGGCGTCATAAGCCCGAGCCCAAAGGGCTTTTATTAGCTGGTGTCACTTGCACTATGTAAGAGCACCTGTATATCTTGTTCACCACTATACCCAATGTAGTTTGTATCTCTGTTTTAATTTCTATGTAACTGTAGTTATCTGTTGCACTGTTTATATGCCAAAAAGAATTCCCTGTTCATCTCACTATGTACTTGGCGAACAATAAATTGAATTGAACCTGCAGATCTGCATCAATAAATGATTCATTTGCCTTTTTAAAGTGTTTGTATTGTTTTAACTTCTATCCATCCCTCAATGAGGGGGCCTGGCTTCATTAAATAATGGTCCCTCTTTCCCACCCTGAAAATTTGCTAGGTATGTACTGATGGTTTGCATGAAAGTACATATCTATGGCTCCGCCATTATTTCCCGGCCTCGGTTTAACCCAATTGTAAAGGCCTTTGGTGTTAGGGGTTGGCAAAGTGGCCCCTGGCTTTAGCCCTGGAAAGTTCACTGTTGACCAGAGTCAGAGCACAGTGTAAAGCTCACTGATGGCCATACAAAAATGCCCAAAGTAGCAACTGCACAGGCTTCAGCAGACATCTTATTTGTGGGCATCAGTGATCCTCCACACTGTACCCACCGCCTGTCTCTACAGTGTCACTATTCAATGCCTCCCTTATGCTCCCTCCACATGTCAGTACATACAATATTGCAAACTGGACACATGGGAGGATATCAGGGACCAGACACATGGTGGAGGATATCAGGGACCTGACACATGTGGGAGGATATCTGGGACTGGACACATAGAGGTGGATATCAGGGACCTGACACATGGTGGAGGATATCAGGGACCGGACACATGTGGGAGGATATCAGGAACTGGACACGTGCAGGAGGATATCTGGGACAGGACACATGGAGGTGGATATCAGGGACCGGACACATGGAGGTGGATATCAGGGACCGGACACATAGAGGTGGATATCAGGGACCGGACACATGGGGGAGGATATCAGGGACCTGACACATGTGGGAGGATATCTGGGACTGGACATATGGAGGAGGATATCAGGGACCTGACACATGTGGGAGGATATCTGGGACTGGACACATAGAGGTGGATATCAGGGACCTGACACATGTGGGAGGATATCAGGAACTGGACACGTGCAGGAGGATATCAGGGACCGGACACATGGAGGTGGATATCAGGGACCGGACACATGGAGGTGGATATCAAGGACTGGACACATGGGTGAGGATTTTAGGGAGTGGAGAAATGGGGAGGATATCAGGAACCGAACACATGGGGGAGAATATTAGTGACTGCATACATGGAGGAGGATTTTGTGTAATGCCACACTCAGGGCCGGATTATGAGAGGGGCGCGAGCCCCGGGGCCTCCACCACTTGCCCTGCAAAGGGGGCCTGCACCAACCTTTGGGTTATCATCGTGTCCAGAAGGCTTTTCAGTCTTCGGTATGACGGACGGGCCGTGGGGCCAGCAACAAAGCTATCGGTGGCAGTGGGGCCATTTTTTGTTTTTGCAAACCTGCAGCTAAAGCCACCACAGCGCAGGACAGAGAGTCTAGAGCCGCCGCCAGCAACGCTACAGTGATGGGTGCAGAGCTGTCACTGCACATAAGCCACCAAGCACAGCCGCTGGCAGCTCAATGCGGGGAACCAGCCGGGCGACTACACTACCCCCCACCCAGAATGGCAAAGCAGGAGTTCCCGAGCAGCACGCACCCGCACAAGGGGGGCACAAGGGACTCCATCTGACCTTCCAGTAAGTAGGCGGGGCCAGACAACCACCAATCAGTTACTTGGCTGGACTATTATTTTATACTGTATCTGGGGCCTCCACCACTCTTAATCCGGCCCTGGCCACACTGCCTATGTTAATGGGGGGGGGGGGGGGGAGAATGCCACTCTGCCTGTAATGGGGGGATTCTGCACCTTGCCCATTATTTGATTCTTTTGGTTTTCATTTGGATCAGAATATTTATTTTCTTATTTACCTCCTCCAAATCCCAAGTGCATCTTATAAGGCAAAAAATCTGGTACTTTATGTTTTTGTTTCAGTATATTTATTATTATGCCAGTGTTGGGTTTCCCCGTTCTTTTAACTGTCCTGTCTTTATGTGTTTGGCTCTTAATAAAATCTTCTATTTGATTATCTAGAGGTGTGGTGTTACCTTACTCGGCCTGCATTCATGGCGTCCTAGTTTCTTTCTACATTTACTTTACCTACAAGACTTTTGTGTTGTTGAAAAGTTTGACAGTAAGAAAAGTTCTCCGTACAACACAGCATTAATGTCCATGGGAAACGACAACAATCCCCACATCCTGTTTCCATAAAATGATCTCATTATCATCATTTTTAAAAAACTGTCCTCATTCCTAAATGTATCATAAATGATTTTAATATGTAAACAACAAATTGGGGGCCACCAGATCAGCCCTAAAAGGTCCTTATCCAAAAGAGGCCAAAAAAATGAAGTGTAAATACCTGTAATTGTTAATGTTAATGTCAATTGTATAACAAAGACCAATACATGAATCACATCACAATTATATATACAAAGACAAATTAAAAACAATCTAAAAAACACATAAATCAGCTGCCAAGAGGGCATTGTGCAATACTTCCTTATGAGAGCCAGTTAGGTCCCATAGTTCTTGGCAGCTGATTTATGTGTTTTTTAGATTGTTTTTAATTTGTCTTTGTATATAATTGTGATGTGATTCATGTATTGGTCTTTGGCCCTTATTTAACAAGGGATAGCGCCAGGTAGCGATTGGTAATGACGGGCACCGCCACGAGAACGCCGGCTCCCCACCACAATCACACATTTATCAAGCCAATCCTGCTTAGCGACTGAGATAGCGCCAGATAGCCACTCATTCATCATTATTCCAGCCTCAGCCCACAGCGCCAGCGTCCGACCTTGAACAGCGACAGGTATGACCTCTCGCTACCTGGCGCTCTCCAATGCATTTCAATGGAACAATCTTTAAATATTCATAATTAATTGTTATTAATGTTTTTTTTTTTTTTTTTTTAATATGAAAAATTCTGTGACCACTTCTGCAATGTTAGATATTTTTTTTAAGGTAAAAAAAAAAATTGTGCAGAATTGATATTACAGGTCTGATATTAATGTATTCATATTACAAAATGTTTTTATAAACTTGTTTTTTTTGGTTTCCAAAAATATGGTTGTTTGGGGGTTAATGGGTTTAAGCATGCATTTCACAGCGCGAGAATTTTTTGAGCGTGATTTGTTAATGAATATGGTGGGAGCCGGTCGCTATGGCCATTCGCTATCATGTGCTCCCATACAGCGCGGAACCTGTCAAATAGCGACTCCTCACCCAATATTCAACATTACTGCATACCGACTGAGTCGCTGTCAACAACCGAACAACAGCCAAGCACAGCGACTACTAGCGGGCGCTGTGAAAATACCGCTACAGTCGCTCATCTGTCGCTACCTGCCGCTATTACTGAATCGGCCTCATAGTTATACAATTAAAGGTATTTACACTTCATTTTTTTGGCCTCTTTTGGATAAGGATCTTTTAGGGCTGATCTGGTGGCCCCCACTTTGTTGTTTACTAGATCGCTGACACAATTGTGTCTTGGGCCCTTATTCATCAAGGGATAGCGTCAGGTAGCGCCTTGTAAATGACAGGTAGCGACAGGTAGCGGCTGGTGAACGCCGGACACGGCAGCAATTACACATTTATCAAGCAGATTCTGGTGAGAGACTGGAACAACGCCATGTAGCGTCTGATTCATCATTATCCCAGCCTCAGCGTACAGCGCCGGCGTTCAGCCTTGCAGAGCGCCCTGTCTTACCTCTCAATACCTGTCGCTCTCCCATACATTTCTATGGACGTTCTTTTATTTCTCTTTAAACAGGGTTTTTTTATTAATTTTTTTTTTTTATTTCAAATAATGTTGTGTCCTCTCCTGGCCTAGAAAAAGCCATTTTTTCAGACTTTTTTCATTTTTTATATATTTATGCAGAATTGACACTACAGGTCTGGCATTAATGTGTTCATGTTACAATGTTATAACAATGTAATTCCATATGTTTTCGCTTTGTTACTGGTGGATATGTGTTCAAAAACAGACTTTAATCACACAGCGTCCGGCGCTCTGGGCTACAGCGAAGCATTTTTGAGCGCCGGCGGTGTGTGAGATGTTTCTTTTGATGAATATGGTGTGAGTCGGTCGCACTGACCAGTCACTAACAATCGCTCCTATACAGTGCTGTAATGGTCATATAGCGACTCCCCACAACGTATTCATCAATGCTGCACAGCGACTGAAGCGCTCTGAACTAGCGAACCACTGTCGAGCACAGCGACTACTAGCGCTGTGAAATCCGCTGTACAAACGCTCATCTGTCGCTGCCTGCCGCTAGTAATGAATCAGCCTGCCCGTATATAATTGTGATGTGATTCATGTATTGGTCTTTGTTATACAATTAAAGGTATTAACGCTTCATTTTTTGGTCTGTGAGGCCTCTTTTGGATAAGGACCTTTTAGGACTGATCTGGCGGCCGCCACTTTGTTGTTTACTAGATCGCTGACACAATTGTGTCTTGGGCCCTTATTTAAGAAAGGATAGTGTCAGGTAGTGCCTGGGTAATGAGAGGTAGCGACAGATAGCGACTGATCAATGCTGGACACAGCACGCAATTCCACATTTATCAAGCAGAATCTGTTTAGCGACTGGGATAGCGCCATGTAGCGTCTGATTCATCATTTTCACAGCCTCAGCGAACAGCGCCAGCGTTCAGCCTTGCACAGCACCAGGTATGACCTCTCGCTACCTGTCGCTCTCCAATACATTTCAATGGACGAACCTTCTCTTCTCTTTAAACGGGTTTTTTTTTTTCCAAAAAATCACAAATAATCCTGTGACCTCTTCTGCCATTGAAAACGCTGTTTTTTCACAATTTTTTCATTTTTTATATATTTCTTCAGAAATGACATTACAGGTCTGCCATTAAAGTGTTCATGTTACAATGTTGCTACAATGTAATTCCATATGTTTTCGCTTTGTTACTAGTGGATAGATGCTGAAAAACAGACTTTAAACACACAGCCTCCTGCGCTCTGGGCTTCAAACAAGCACTTTTCAGCGCCAGAGATTTGTGAGGCTGTTTTTTTCCTGAATATGGTGTGAGTCGGTCGCTATGAGCAGTCGCTAACATGCGCTCCCATACAGCGCTGTACTGGTCAAATAGCGACTCCTAACAATGTATTCAACATTACTGAACAGCGACTGAGTCGCTATGAAGTAGCGACCCACGGCTGAGCAAAGCGACTACTAGCGGGCGCTCTGAAAATGCCGCTACAGACGCTCATCTGTCGCTACCTGCCGCTAATGATGAACCAGCCTCTTGGTCCTTTGTAGGCCATTTAATAATGGTGATTGAGCATTAGCTGTGCTGAGCCCCAACCCTTTTTGTGTACAGTATTATTTTAATATGTATATGAAATAATAAGAGGGATCTTACTGTTCTCATAATACATCCATTTCAATGAGTTCCCTCCAATATTAATGCATTTCTTGTCATTTTATATAAATAAATGCCCTTATTCATCAAGCGATAGCGCCAGGTAGTGTCTGACGAGCGCCAGGTAGCGGCAGCTAACGGCGACTACCGACTCAAGTACGCCCGACGGCGGTCACAATGACGCGTTTATCAAGCAAAATGAGGCTAGCGCCGGCGAGAGCGACGGCTAGCGCGGCATTCATCATGAAGCCGCCTGGACCGAACAGCGCCGCTGCAAATTCCCTCACAGCGCCAGGTATGAGCTGTCGCTCCCTGGCGATGTCCAATGCATTTCAATGGAGCAATCTATAATTATTCATAATTAATTGGTATTAATTTTTTTTTATATTTTTTTAATGTCAAAAAATCGGAGACCACTTCTGCAATGTTAGGATTTATTTTTAAGTCAAAAAAAAAATTAAAAAAAATATGTGCAGAATTGATCTAACAGGTCTGAGATTAATGTATTCATATTACAAAATGATTCTAAAAACATGTATAATGTTACATTCAAAAAATATGGTTGTTTAGGGGTTAAAAACGAGTTAATACACATCGCCGCCAGCGCTCTGGGGTTTAAACAAGGAATGGACAGCGCCAGCACATTCGGAGCGTGATTTTTTGATGAATATGAAGCTAGCCGTTCGCTCTGGCCATTCGTTGTCAGGCGCTCACATACAACGCTGGACCTGTGAAACAGCGACCCCCCAGCCCGTATTCAACATTACCGCACACCGACTGAGTCGCTGTCATCAAGCTAACGCCGGCCAAGCACAGCGAATACTGGCTGGCGCTGAAAAAATCACGCTACAGTCGCTCATCTGTCGCTACCTGGCGCTATTAATGAATCGGCCTCAAAGTATTCTCTATTTTTCTAAAATCTTTCCTAATGAATTGATATTTTTATTCCCTGGAGCCTGGAGCTGCCATCAGATTAAGGAATTCCAGATGGAGTCCCACTGTGCATGCACCACATTTATTCTGTGCCCACCACCGCTTGAAGGTTCTCAACTCTCAACTCAACTTACCAACTCCAGGGTATTAAAACTGCCGACAGATTACTTGACGTTTACGAGCACCCGCAATTTTAATGAGCTCGAGCTGCTTCTTAGGCCCTTATTTAAAAAGGGATAGCGTCAGGTAGCGCCTGGTTAATGACAGGTAGCGACAGGTAGCGAATGGTGAACGCCGGACACGGCACGCAATTACACATTTATCAAGCAGAATCTGTTTAGCGACTGGGATAGCGCCATGTAGCGTCTGATTCATCATTTTCACAGCCTCAGCGAACAGCGTTCAGCCTTGCACAGCGCCAGGTATGACCTCTCGCTACCTGTCGCTCTCCCATACATTTCAATGGACGAACCTTTTCTTCTCTTTAATCTGGGTTTTTTTTTTTTTACAAAAAAATCACAAATAATTCTGTGACCTCTTCTGGCATTGGAAAAGCAGGTTTTTCCATAATTTTTTCATTTTTTATATATTTCCTCAGAAATGACATTACAGGTCTGCCATTAAAGTGTTCATGTTACAATGTTGCTACAATGTAATGCCATATGTTTTCGCTTTGTTACTGGTGGATAGATGCTGGAAAACAGACTTTAATCACACAGCCTCCTGCGCTCTGGGCTTCAAACAAGTATTTTTCAGCGCCAGAGATTTGTGAGGCTGTTTTTTTGCTGAATATGGTGTGAGTCAGTCGCTATGAGCAGTCGCTAACATGCGCGACAAGTAGAGACAACAAAAGAAAGAAAATAGGTGGAACAAAATAAATATCAAACATGCAAGGAACAAAGAAATAGAAATATGGAGGGAATGTGGAAATGAGAGAAAGATGGAGGGAATGTGGAAACGAGAGAAAGATGGAGGGAATGTGGAAACGAGAGAAAGATGGAGGGAATGTGGAAATGAGAGAAAGATGGAGGAAATGTGAAAATGAGAGAAAGATGGAGGAAATGTGGAAATGGGAGAAAGATGGAGGGAATGTGGAAATGAGAGAAAGATGGAGGGAATGTGGAAACGAGAGAAAGATGGAGGGAATGTGGAAATGAGAGAAAGATGGAGGAAATGTGGAAATGAGAGGAAGATGGAGGGAATGTGGAAATTAGAGAAAGATGGAGGGAATGTGGAAAAGAGAGAAAGATGGAGGGAATGTGGAAACGAGAGAAAGATGGAGGGAATGTGGAAACGAGAGAAAGATGGAGGAAATGTGGAAACGAGAGAAAGATGGAGGAAATGTGGAAATGAGAGGAAGATGGAGGAAATGTGGAAATGAGAGGAAGATGGAGGGAATGTGTAAATGAGAGAAAGATGGAGGGAATGTGTAAATGAGAGAAAGATGGAGGGAATGTGGAAAAGAGAGAAAGATGGAGGGAATGTGTAAATGAGAGAAAGATGGAGGGAGTGCGGAAATGAGAGAAAGATGGAGGGAATGTGGAAACGAGAGAAAGATGGAGGGAATGTGAAAAAGAGAGAAAGATGGAGGAAATGTGGAAACGAGAGAAAGATGGAGGAAATGTGAAAAAGAGAGAAAGATGGAGGAAATGTGGAAACGAGAGAAAGATGGAGGAAATGTGAAAAAGAGAGAAAGATGGAGGGAATGTGGAAAAGAGAGAAAGATGGAGGGAATGTGGAAAAGAGAGAAAGATGGAGGGAATGTGGATAAGAGAGAAAGATGGAGGGAATGTGGAAAGAGAAAAAGATGAAGGGAATGTAAAAAAGAGAAAAAGATTAAGGGAATGTGGAAATAAGAGAGGTTTTGCTACATGTAAAACTCAATAGAGAGCAGCAAGTCGGGTGCCCTGGTGGTGTCCCTGTGCCATGCCTGGACACCCCACATTGTGATGATATAATACAAATACATTGCTATGGCAGGAAAGAGTCGAGGCCGCCACCTTGTGGACAGTTTTGACTGTTAGAATTGTTCATTTTTCTCATTTCGGCGACAAAGGATTTTTTCTACACTATCGTGCTGAATAAATACAATAATCTTTTTTTTTTTTTTACAATGTTATTCTCGTTTGCATTGTCACAGTTGTATCTTTCCTAAAAATTGTTTATGAGCCACATCAAACTCTTATAAATGTTCCCCATAAAGACCTCGAGTGCATCACCTGGGTCAGATATTAATTGGTGCAATGAAGCACCTGCTCCAGGTCCCAACAGCTCACCCCCGCCATTATATAAACCCTTTACTCCCCGTCTCCCCCATTTACATACCTATTTTACCCCATTTAGGAGCCCTTCACTAAGGGGGTTATTTAAGAAGGGATAGCGTCAGGTAGCGCCTGGTTAATGACAGGTAGCGACAGGTAGCGACTGGTGAACGCCGGACACGGCACACAATTACACATTTATCAAGCAGAATCTGTTTAGCGACTGGGATAGCGCCATGTAGCGTCTGATTCATCATTTTCACAGCCTCAGCGAACAGCGCCGGCGTTCAGCCTTGCACAGCGCCAGGTGTGACCTCTCGCTACCTGTCGCTCTCCCATACATTTCAATGGACGAACCTTTTCTTCTCTTTAAAGTGTAAATGTTGGAGTGTCCTCCTAATCACTCCTCCCTGGGCCCCTGGGTACTAACACTCGCACTCCACAAATATCTATTGATACTACCAAATTGTGAATATAATAATATTTTTTTATTCAAAAAACGATCATAAAAACATGATTAAGAACAACAATAGTTCATGGTGCAATACCGTTAATAACCACATGGGGGAGCCTGTCGGCCAAATTATACAGTGTCTAATTAATTACAATGTGATAAACTCTAAACTAATCTCCTAATAAAGTGCTAAGTGCTAATAACTGTGCTACAAGTGTTCAACATCGCAGGACCCTGACTAAAACGGGCCCAGCAAGAGACAAAAGTGCAAAGTGCAACATGAAGCAATATACAATAAATCATCAAACACATCAACAATAAATCTTACTGTGCTGGTGGCCAGGCAGGGACCCCACGGCAAAGCCTCTTTAAAGTGGACCAACACCCAGGATTTTGACTATCCTGGGTTTTGGTCCACTTCGGCGGGGCACCCCGATCGGGGGTGCCCCGCTGTGTGAAACCCCCAGAAACCCCAAAAAACTCACCTCTCAACGCTCCCACGTGAGCGCCGCAGCCAATCCCCGCCAACGTCCAGGCGGGGATCAGGAACGTCCAAGCCGCTTCCGCCGCCGCCGCGCGTCACTCTCGGCGCGCGCGCGCCCCCGCCGGCCATTCACAGAGGGCCGGCGCGGGCGCGCGCACGTCTGGAGGGGCGCGCGGGAGGCGGCGGCGGCGGAAGCGGCGGCGGATCAGGTAAGGTCTTTTTGGGGTTTCTGGGGGGTTTCACCCCGCGGGACATCCCGATCTCGGATGTCCCGCGGGGTGGGAGGTGATCGGCCCGGGAATCTTATAGATTTCCAGGCCGATCACCCCTGGGTGTTGGTCCTCTTTAAACTGTTTTTTTTTTTTTTTTCCAAAAAATCACAAATAATTATTTGACCTCTTCTGGCATTGAAAAAGCAGTTTTTTCACATTTTTTATATATTTCCTCAGAAATGACATTACAGGTCTGCCATTAAAGTGTTCATGTTACAATGTTGTTACAATGTAATTCCATATGTTTTCGCTTTGTTACTAGTGGATAGATGCTGAAAAACAGACTTTAAACACACAGCCTCCTGCGCTCTGGGCTTCAGAGAAGTATTTTTCAGCGCCAGAGATATGTGAGGCTGTTTTTTTGCTGAATATGGTGTGAGCCGGTCGCTATGAGCAGTCGCTAACATGCGCTCCCATAAGGCACTGTACTGGTCAAATAGCGCCTCCTCACAATGTATTCAACATTACTGAACAGCGACTGAGTCCCTATAAAGTAGCGACTCACGGCCGAGCACTGCGACTACTAGCGGGCGCTCTGAAAATGCAGCTACAGATGCTCATCTCTCGCTACCTGCCGCTAATGATGAATCAGCCTCTAAATCTTCTGCCCGGAGCCTACACCAACCCTAAAGTGATCCTATACCTAGAAGTTTATGTTGTCACCTTTTATCCTCAGCCCAGAGCCCCAAAACAGCCTGTGTGTCTATTTTTACTAAAGCTTTCATAACAACATGAACAGGATGCAGTATGACGTCCAAATGGCATGCCGTTCCAAGCTAAACTGTCGCATAATGGCAGTTTAGCTTGAAGTCGTATAGACTCTAGGCTGACGGTTGCTCCTATGTAAAGTGGAGCAAAACCCATTTCCGTTGGCTTTGGAGTCTATAAGACCCCAGGGCCACTTGCTGTGTGAAACCCTTGGGATCCCCGTTAAAACCTACCTGATCCCCTATTCAACAGGCCATGGCGGCAATACCCCTAACCAGACACGTGCCCATGCCAGGCATATGCGAATGGCTGGCACAGGAACACACCTTGCTAGAGGCTAGTGGGGCTGTTGGTGCGCTCGGTTTAACTCGCCATCATTTGGCCCTTAAAGCGGACCCTCACTCTGAATAGTCCTGAACAGAGTTGCAGCCCAGTGGGGGAAAGAATAAGTAAGCGACTAAAAACTTAAAATATATTAATTTTAGATGCTGGGGAATCGTTTTTTAAGGGTTTGGGATTTTCATTAAATTATGGTGAAGGTCCGGTTTAACTGTTCTTACCCCTATCGAGCTGAGCATGCTGATTGGCTGCATGCAACATTGGAGCCACGGTCGGGTAAGTCTTCCGGGTGATCCGGAGGGTTTCACACAACAGGGCATCCCAAAATCAGGATGCCCAAAGGCAAGGACCAAAACCCAGGACAGTCAAAATCCTTGGTTTTGTTCCACTTTAGCCTATGCACCTTGTGTCAGCTCCCCCCCCCCCCCCGAACAAGCATGCTGTACTTACCTCTTCCAGACTGACTGGATGTATGGTGTATGGAGACCAGAAGGTGCAGCACCCATCTCATACTGGGGGGAGGTTGCAACCATGACAGTGTGTCAGTATGTGCCAGATCCCTGGGCTAAAAGAAATAGGTGTAGCTGGCTCCTTAAAGTGGACCAAAACCCAGCTGGATCTATTCCCTCGCCGAGGGGCATCCAAAATCGGGATGCCCCGCTGTGTGAAACCCCCCAGGGCGCCCGCTACACTTACCTTAATCCCGGTCCAATGGCGTATGCGCGGGCCGCCAGCCGCACGACATGCGTCCGCCAGTGCGCTCGGAGCCGCTGAGCTAAGACGTTGCTCAAACGTGCATAGCTCAGCGGCTCCGAGTGCGCTGATTGACCGAGCTGCGGCGCATGCGTCGTAGGACCGCGGTGAGTTGAGTTGATGTGGGGGATCTGGGGGGTTTCACATAGGGGGAGTGGACCAAAACCCTGGATAGTCAAAATCCTGGGTTTTGGTCCACTTTAAGGTTTCTCCCTTCCTCGGGCCAATATGTAAACCCACTTTCCCAGCAGAAGCTGTGATCTCCTTTAAATGGAGACTCCAGGGCAGACAAACTCGCTCCCCCATGCAGATTTGGGATGCCCCACTGTGTAAAACCTCCAAGGTCGCCAGGAAACTCACCTTTTTTCCTGGTTTAACTGAGAATGCACAAACAACTACTTTCCCTTTAGCAGGGCATGTTCTCGGTTAGAGGGTAGTGGCGGTTGCGGCCGCCAGCGCGCTCGGATCCGCTTGCCTTAGATGAGCTCTTGGACGAAGGGGCTAGAGTGGATCTGAGCGCGCTCACTGGACAAAAAAAGAAAAAAAAAAAGAAGAAATACATAAAAAGAAAGGTAGAATAGTATAAAATGAAAGAATGAATGAACAGAATGCAATATAGCAATAAATAAAAATAAATAATAAATAAATAAATAATAATAATAAATTAATTATATATATATATATATATATATATATATATATATATATATAATATAATAAATAAAAATAAATAATAAATAAAGAAATAATAATAATAAATTAGTTATATATATATATATATATATATATATATATATATATATATATATATATTATTAAATAATTATTACACATATATTATTAATTTAATATGAGATATTAAATTATTATTTATACTATTATTATTATATTTAATATAATGAGTATAAATTATTATATATATATATATATATATATATATATATATATATATTCATACATTTATTATTATAAAAAAAAAATAATAATAATACATAATGATAATAAAAATAAATAAAAGATAAAAGAAACAAGAGAAGGAAAAAATAAAAAAAAGTGAAGAATACAAAAAGAAATATTTTGTTGCATCAGCGTGGACATAAAAAATAACAAGCGAGAGACCGTTGGAGAAGTAGAGCACATCTCGGGGCAGCAGTGAACCTTTCCCTTTTGCATAAGACCATACCTAGACCATACCATACAAGAGGGAAATTTGTTAAATTAGGCCACGCCCCCTCATTGAGGGATGGATAGGAGATAGGATGTAACAGTTACAACAATAGAAACACTTTGAACAGGCAAATGAATCATTTATCGCTGCAGATCTGCATGTTACACCTCAAAGAGGGACAGAGAAGAACAATTAGGGACACAGGACTCAAAAGAGGGACAGCCCCTCCAAATCAGGGACACTTGGGAGGGATGACAAGACCTCCATGACATTTACATAAGTCAGTTTGCCGCACCGTAGGAGATTTGGGGATGCCAAGAAAGAGAAATCCTCCTGCCATGTATCACATGAACCACCATATGAGATGGGCCCCCTGTGACCTAGCGTAGGGGACGGAAAAGTGACGCTGTACTATCCCGTCCAGCATTGATAAATGTGATGTCTGTAGAGGGCGCTGTAGATGCTTCTCCCTGATTCACTGCAGAGCCAATGGAGAACGCTAGGTGGTGTCCCGAGGTCAAAGCGCCCAAGACAACGCTACATCTAACAAGACAACGCTGCAGCGAACGATAGGACAACGCTACATCTAACAACAGGACAACGCTGCAGCGA
This sequence comes from Gastrophryne carolinensis, assembly GCA_027917425.1. Lineage (NCBI taxonomy): Eukaryota > Metazoa > Chordata > Amphibia > Anura > Microhylidae > Gastrophryne > Gastrophryne carolinensis. The sequence continues at coordinate 25,835,819 of CM051236.1, forward strand.
ACGATAGGTATCGCCAGTTAAGTGCGTCTGGCACTCGGTGCTGAGCCCATATTTAAGAAAAAACTAGACACACACAGCGCTGGCGCTGTAAAACTGGGCGCTCCAGCGTCAAGCGCCAGATGCTGTTTGATTAAACCGGACCTTCAGCATGATTTATTGAAAAGCCCAAACCCTTAGAAAACGATTCCCCAGCATCTAAAGTTAATATATTTTAAGTTTTAAGTCACTTACTTATTATTCTTTCCCCCACTGGGCTGCAACTCTGTTCAGGACTCTAGGATACGGGCGCTGCCATCTTGACTCAGAAGCATCACATTTACTGAGGAGAGGAGAGTAGGATAAAGTACAGGGGGTGGGGTTATAGCTGTGCTTTGCTCAGACAGAGCAGAGCTAGGAAAAGGTCAGCAATCCCAGAATGCACAGCAGCACAGTCAGAAGGCACTTCCTGTTTGCAGGCAGCCTGATGTCCCATGAGCCGCCATCTTGGATGTTTAAAGGCTCATAACATGCAGTAGATGCAGGTAGGATGATTTTTAATGTGAGCAATCTGTATGTACACGGTGTGGGAAACATATAAGATAGGCTCTTATTCAGGGTGAAGGTCCGGATTAATGTGAGCAATCTGTATGTACGGGGGGGAAACATATGAGATAGACTCTTATCCAGGGTGAAGGTCCGGATTAATGTGAGCAATCTGTATGTACAGGATGTGGGAAACATATAAGATAGGCTCTTATTCAGGGTGAAGGTCCGGATTAATGTGAGCAATCTGTATGTACAGGATGTGGGAAACATATAAGATATGCTCTTATTCAGGGTAAGGGTCCGGATTTATGTAAGCAATCTGTATGTACAGGGTGGGCAAAACATATAAGATAGGCTCTTATCCAGTGTGAAGGTCCGGATTAATGTGAGCAATCTGTATGTACAGGGTGTGGGAAACATATAAGATAGGCTCTTATTCAGGGTGAAGGTCCGGATTAAGGTGAGCAATCTGTATGTACGGGGGGGAAACATATGAGATAGACTCTTATCCAGGGTGAAGGTCCGGATTAATGTGAGCAATCTGTATGTACAGGATGTGGGAAACATATAAGATATGCTCTTATTCAGGGTAAGGGTCCGGATTTATGTAAGCAATCTGTATGTACAGGGTGGGCAAAACATATAAGATAGGCTCTTATCCAGTGTGAAGGTCCGGATTAATGTGAGCAATCTGTATGTACAGGGTGTGGGAAACATATAAGATAGGCTCTTATTCAGGGTGAAGGTCCGGATTAATGTGGGCAATCTGTATGTACAGGGTGTGGGAAACATATAAGATAGGCTCTTATTCAGAGTGAAGGTCCGGATTAATGTGGGAAATCTGTATGTACAGGGTGTGGGAAACATATAAGATAGGCTCTTATTCAGGGTGAAGGTCCGGATTAATGTGGGCAATCTGTATGTACAGGGTGGGGGAAACATATAAGATAGGCTCTTATTCAGGGTGAAGGTCCGGATTAATGTGGGCAATCTGTATGTACAGGGTGTGGGAAACATATAAGATAGGCTCATATTCAGGGTGAGGGTCCGGATTAATGTGGGCAATCTGTATGTACAGGGTGGGGAAACATATAAGATAGACTCTTATTCAGGGTGAAGGTCCGCTTTAAAGTCTGTTTCTCAACACATATCCACCAGCACCAGAGCGAAAACACATGGAATGACATTGCAATGGCCAACCAGCACATACAATTCTGCATACATTTTTTTTTAAATCACAATAAAAGGGTTTGGTTGCCGGGCAGGAGAGGACACACAATGATTTAATCCTAATATTTAGAACATTACTTTAGGAAAACGCTATTTATACACAAGCAAATAAAACACCATTGAAATGTATGGGAGAGCGACAGGTGCTACATGGTGCTGCTGAACCTAGAGCGCCAGCGCTATACGTTGAACCGCCGCTACTGATACATGTGACGCTATATGACGTTATTCGAGCCGCTCACCAGATTGACTTATATATGATTTTCACATACTGCGCCCGGCATTCACCTGATGCTACATAGCGTTAGTGTTTCTTAAAGTGGACCAACACCCAGGCTGATCGGCCCGGGAATCTATAAGATCAGATCCCTCCCCGCGGGGCATCTGAAATCGGGATGCCCCGCTGTGTGAAACCCCCCCCCCCCCCGGACGCCCCATTCACCTTACCTTATCCCCGTTCCAACGGCGCATGCACGGGCCGCGGCCGCATCTTGCGCTTCTCTCTAGCAGGGCGGCCGTTTGTGAATGGCCGGCGCGGGCGCGCTCCCTGTTAGAGGGTAGCGCGAGATGCGGCCGCCATTGTGCTCGGAGCCGCTGTGGTTGTCCGTCCCTTGTACGTGCATACCACAGCGGCTCTGAGCGCACTGATTGGACGAGGCCCGCGCTTGCGCTGTAGGAGCGGGGCAAGGTGAGTTTTTTCTGCCATTCTGGGGGGTTTCACGCAGCGGCGATCGGGGTGCCCCGCCGAAGTGGACCAAAACCCAGGATAGTGAAAATCCTCGGTGTTGGTCCACTTTAAATACTCCCCAAATGTAACAGTACACAATATATCATTACACCTGCAGAGGGCGCTAGTCATATTCCAAAGGCATTTCCCTAGATGTTTTCCAATGACAAGCAGTGCAGTGTGACAGGCGCCTTGTTGTTTGAAGAGACAATAAAACTGAATGGAGAACATTACAACAATAAAGACACAGTTCACAGAGTGTAACATGTGTTTAAAGTTTGACAAAGTTTTTATTAGTCCTTTATTACTATGTAATGATGCAAGTTCTGGGCTTAGAGCTGCAGCCTCTGCCTTTCATAGACCGTGTGACTTGGCAGCTTATATCATTGCCTCATCTGAACTTTCCCCCCTTGGCCAGACAAATCTTTAAAGTGGACCAAAATCCTGGATTTTGACTATCCTGGGTTCTGGTCCTTTGGGATGCCCCGCTGTGTGATTGCCTGAATGAACTCACCTCTATCTATCTATCTATCTATCTATCTATCTATCTATCTGTCTATCCCATATCTATCTATCTATCTATCTATCTATCTATCTATCTATCTATCTATCTATCTATCCCATATCTATCTATCTATCTATCTATCTATCTATCTTTCCATATCTATCTATCTATCTCATATCTATCTATCTATCTATCTATAAATATGGAAAACTGGTTTGGAAAGTCCTTTAGAAAAGTTGCTTTTCCCTTCACAACTGCTGTAGGAAAGGCTCCATACACACCACTGTAACTAATAACAAATGAAAAGTAAAGCACACTTATGCCCTTATTCATCAAGCAATAGCGCCAGGTAGTGTCTGACGAGCGCCAGGTAGCGGCAGCTAACGGCGACTACCGACTCAAGTACGCCCGGCGGCGGTCACAATGACGCATTTATCAAGCAAAATGAGGCTAGCGCCGGCGAGAGCGACGGCTAGCGCGGCATTCATCATGAAGCCGCCAGGACCGAACAGCGCCGCTGCAAATTCCCTCACAGCGCCAGGTATGAGCTGTCGCTCCCTGGCGATGTCCAATGCATTTCAATGGAGCAATCTATAATTATTCCTAATTAATTGGTATTAATTTTTTTTATTATTTTTTTCTTTCAAAAAGTTTTTTATTGAGAGACAACAGCACTTTACATCATCAGGACATCATAAATACGCATCATTGTACATCATCACAGTCTAATTACACTGTCCTCTTTGATTATTTTCTTTTTTTCTCTTTTTCTCTTTGTTTTTTAACAAATGGAACCTATCCCTTGACAAATATTACATACAGTAACTTGAACTATATATTACTGGCTATACATCTCCTGTGGACGATGTCAAATCTCAAATGAATAAGAATCGCCTATTTGGAGATAACCGTAAAATGGGATTAAACCCAACACCTTTAGTACAAAAACCTCAGCCTTTCCTAAGAAGGCTATAACCAAATTTGGGGGAAGTGAGCAAAGGAAGAGGGGGAGCTGGAAAGGAATGAGAGGGGAGGGGAGTAGGAGAGAAAGAGGAAGGGAGAGAAGGGAAGAGAAGGAGAAGAGAGAGAAAAGAAAAAAAAAAAAAAAAAAATTACAATAGAAAATTAATAATTAATTTTCCTCTCTTTTTCCTTCCTCTTCCTTATAACAGTAGTCTGCCGCCAGGGAAAAAATTAAAAGAATCAATATGATCAGATCATTAAAAGATCGCTGTTAAAGTCTGCTGGTAACGCAAAGCGAACCCAAGGGTCCCATATTGCCTGAAAGCCTTCCAGGTCATCATCATGTATTGCTGATAGCTTTTCCATTGTCATTGTATAACTCACTCTATTTTTAAATTCCATAAAACTTAAACTAGACGCCTTCCAGGACTTAGCGATAACTAATTTTGCCCCCGTCAAAATATGATAAATAAGAATTTTTTGCATTTTGGTTGTATTGTCTATCGGTCTATTTAGGAGAGCGACCCCCGGGTCTGGCAAAATAGATCTACCGTACCTAATACTGTTGAGATAGTATTAAAAATTTTATTCCAGAAAGTAGACACCAAAGGGCAATCCCACCACACATGTAGATATGTTCCTACTGTAGAACAACCCCGAAAACACTCGTTCCGAGCCTCACCTGAGTAGTGACCCAGTCTCTCAGGAGCTAAATACCATCTCATAATTAATTTTAAATTAACTTCAATGGACATGACAGATACCGCTGGGCCAAAGGAGCTGTTCCACATCTTGCTCCATTCTTTGTCGTCATACAAACATTGCAAATCTCTATGCCACTTAGCTCTATAAGTTGGGTCACGAGTTACCGCACTGCCTCCAAGTGCAGTGTATAATTCTGAAATCGCGCCCCTGCCTCTAGGATCCTTTTTACACCTCTCCTCAAAAAAGCTAAATGAGACTGGCCCCAATAGCCCTTTAGTAACTGACTTAATAAAGTGCGCCATTTGTAAATAACCAAAGAAGTCTTTGGGCTGTAAATTATATTTATCGCTAAATTGTTGAAAAGTGAGTACATTGGGCCCCTGTAAACAATCCAGAACTCTTTTCACCCCTGCTGCTTTCCAGGTGTGAAATCTTGCTGGATCCATAGAAGCCGGTGGAAACATAGGGTTATCCCACAAAGAGAGTAGCGGCAAGTAAGGGGAGGCTAGTCCACACGAAAATTTATGGTCGTCCCATACTTGAAGGGAATGAGCCATAATTGGATTATGACCTATTTTCCTAAATTTTGGAGTGATCCATAAAAGGTTATCTATTTTTAGTGGAAAGCATTGCTCCGATTCAATGTAGACCCAGCTAGGAGGGTCAGTTACTTCGTGATATGCTAGTATTTGGGCTAACTGTGCCACTTTATAATATCTAGAGATATTGGGAACTCCCACCCCACCTTCGACTTTGGTTTTAAACATAGTCGCTTTAGCGACCCTAGCTCTCTTGCCACACCAAATAAAGTCGAAAATCCTATTTTGTAGCGTCCGTAAGTATTGTAACGGAAGTTTTACCGGCAAAGCTCTAGCGAAATATAAGAACTTGGGCAGCAAGGTCATTTTAATCGCCGCAATTCTCCCCAACCAGGAAAGATTATAGGTTTTCCATTTATCCAAAAGAGCGTATAGCCTCTGACGCAGTGGGATGAAATTTGCGGCGAACAGGGAGTCATATAAGTTAGTGATAATGACACCCAAATATTTGATTCCTTTATCTTCCCAATGGAAATCATAGTCAAGTTGAAGCTGCTTCCACATTTCGGGAGGGAGATTTATATTAAGAGCTCTGGATTTAGCAGTATTGACCTGAAGTCCAGAGACCGTTGCAAAAGTGCGCAGTAGTTTCAATAAATTTGGGATAGAAATAATGGGGTTAGAGATTGTTAAAATGACATCGTCTGCAAACATGCAGAGCTTGAATTGTTTACCACCCACCGCTATGCCAGATATATCCACCGATTCCCTAATTTTCAACGCCAGAGGTTCCATAGCCAGGGCGAACAGGAGGGGAGACAGAGGGCAGCCTTGTCTTGTCCCCTTCCGTAATGGAAAAGTGTTTGATTTAAAACCATTATATTTAACATATGCCGTGGGATCGGCATAAATAGCTTCAAGAATGCCAATAAATTTAGGGCCAAATCCCCACTTTCTGAGCATGAAAAACAAATACTCCCAAGAGACTGAATCAAAGGCCTTCTTTATATCTAATGACAGAAAGAATAACCGTTTGTCAGTCTTCCTGGCAATATGCGCAATTTGGATCAGCCTCCTTATGTTATCCCCTGCCTGTCGCCCTGGGATGAAACCAACCTGATCATTTCCTACCAGACCCGGTAGATGCCCTGACATTCTATCAGCTAGAATTTTAGAAAGAATTTTCATATCTAAATTGATGAGCGAGATGGGCCTGTAATTTGCCCAAATAGAAGTATCTGTCTCTGGTTTCGGAATCATACTAATCGATGCCATCATAGAATCCCGCGAAAATGACCCACCTCCTCTTATATTATTGTAATGGGCCGTTAACTTAGGGGCCAGAATGTTTACAAACTTCTTATAATATATAGCTGAGAAACCATCTGGTCCGGGTCTCTTATTTAGCTTCAACCCTCCTATAACTCTAGAGACCTCTTCCGTACTAAAATCTTCTTCCATCACTTCCTGCAACGCTATAGGGAGTGACGGAAGAGGGACATCCTCAAAAAACCGCATCACGCTCTTTATACTTGATGTATGTGGACTGGAGTACAATTTCTGAAGTTGGTTTCTGAAGATATTAACAACTTTAGTAGGGTCGCTGGTTAACTCCCCCCTCACATCTTTTAACCTAATAGGATTATACCCAAAATCAGGTGTTTTTAACTTTTTGGCTAGCAGGGTGTCTGGTTTATTGGCCCTACAATAGAATTTATGCTTAACCCAATTTAGCGTCTTTTCAGCCTTGCCTGCTAAAGCTAGGTTTAACTCTTGGGAAATGTTGTATAACTGAGCACGGACCTTAGGGGATACCTGAGATTTTGCTTTCTCGGCTACTTCCAGGTATTTTTTCTCTAGCCTATCTATATGAAAGTTTCTCTCTTTTTTTTTCTGGTGAGCCATCTGAAGCAATCTACCTCTAATAGTGGGCTTATGAGCCTCCCAGCATGTAGAGATTGAAACATCTGAAGTATCATTCTGCCTAAAGTATTCAACTAATGCATCTGAAATTGACTTAACCACATCTGGATATGCAAGAAGGGAACCGTTAAGGGACCAAGAGTATTCTGATGACTTACATAATAAAGAATCAAGTTTAAGGAGAAGTCCATCGTGATCAGACCACGATATAGGGACAATAATAGCGGAACTCAATCGGTTCACAAATCCCTGTGGGAGGAAGATATGGTCTATTCTTGAAAAAGTATTATGGAGATGTGAGAAGTGGGTGAAATCCTGAGTTCCCGGATGTGCCTCCCTCCAACAATCTACCAATGAATTTGTATCAAGTAGTTTCCTGAAGGTTTTTGACATTGCGACCGACTGAGTTGATATTACAGAACTGTTGGAGGAATGCCTATCCAAGAATGGATTCAAAACCAAGTTAGAGTCCCCACTGATTATAGTCACTCCCTTAGCCACTAAAGAAACTTCCCCCAGAAACTTAGTGAGAAATGGAATTTGATTAACATTGGGAGCATAATACGTTGCCACTGTCACCTCAACATCTTGCAGGGTTCCAATAAGTATCAAGAATCTGCCGTCTGGGTCGCTAATCTCGGTTTTACATTGAAATTGTGCCCCTCTCTTGAACCCAATCAGGACACCCCTCTGTTTAGTCTCAGCACAGGCCGTAAATATTTGTGGATATGATGCATCAAAATATTTGGGTTTAGAGGCTTTAGAAAAATGGGTCTCTTGTAAGCAGATTATATCAGGTCTTAAGGATCTAATTTTGCGGAATGCCAAACTCCTTCTGTTGGGTGAATTAAACCCCTGAACATTTAAGGAGAAAACAGTAGCCATCCTTACAGCAGGCTAACACTACAGAAAGAGAAAAAAAAAAAAAAAAAAAGGGGGGGGGGAAGTAGAAGAAAAAGAGGTAAAGCAGAGAGGACACAGAGGAAGGGTAGGGTAATACAAGGGGGACGGAAAGGAATCCCTGTATAACCTCAGGGGCTAAATAAAATAGACTCGGCACCTAAGGCCGGAATTAAGAGTATTTCCCTCGCGATGAAACAACCACTACCACCTATCCTTAGGTCTTTGCGACCAGTACTTGTCTACAGCTGGAGGACAAAGGCCTCCCGCTATAGAGAGTGAAGGACACTAAAATCAAATTATAGTATCAGTAATATATAAAAATATAAAAAAAAAAAAAAAAATAAAAAAAAAAACGAGATCAATAGGCTCCTGGGAGCAATAAAAGTAAACCCGTAGGCTAATCAAACCGCAAGGCTAATACCTTCCGGTTTTGAGGGAGTGCAACATTGATTAACCAACGGAGGTAAGGGGAACTTTAACTACTTTTATAAAAATATTTGGCGAAGGCACTTAATAACTTTTAAGCTATAGAAAACGGGCAACGAAACAAAGCATGTTGTCTACAGCAGTAACACAGGTATGTCTGAAACTTCAAAACACAGAACTCAGGCAAACTCAAACATTTACTATAAGGAATTATCTTAAAAAATGAACGGGGCAGAACCAGGTGCAAACAGGGGGCCCCCCGCCCGTGCTCCTGGCCTGCTCAACTAGCTATAAAACCTAGCAAACCATCTGAGCTATATGCTGGGCAAAACATCATTAACCTGAAAAACAAAAATAATTAACGCGACTTAATACAGAGGTGGAAGTATCGCTGTGTTAAATTAACAATAAAACATTTCAAGTAGCGAAAAGTTGAAAGAAGAAATTTCCAGGGAAACACATCTGTAATATTTTTCAGTGGCAAGGCACAAGGAACAATAAGGTTTATCTTCCTTCTCTGCTGCTACATTCAATTGGGAGAAAAAGGTTGAGAATACAGGTGCTCCAGAATCAGCTCAGGTATCAGTATGATGAACGGAAGAACTCTGGCCAGAAAAACGTAGCCCTCGCTTGAATCTTTTCCCAGTTCTTTGAACTTTAGGCGATTCCTCTACACTCCTAGAGGATTTAGCTCCAATAGGACCCCGGACTAGTCCAGCCGCTGACAGGTGGGCTTGAAGCTCTTCCATAGATGTTGCAACACAAGATGGGGAAGCCCCATTTATATTTAATGTTACGTTCCTGAAGCACAGCAAGTAGGGGCCTCATCTCCTTCCTCCTTGCCATTGTTGTGGCTGACAAGTCAGAAAATACCTGGTATCTGTGGCCCTGAGAGGTTAATGAATTTGAATCTCTAGCAGCCTTCTGGATTAATTCTTTCGTGCTGTAGAAATGAAACTTTGCTATTATGTCACGCGGGGGTTCCTCAGGTGGCCTGCGGGGACCCAGAGCTCTATGAATGCGATCAAACTCAAAACGATCCAATGGCAGCTCTGGAAGTAACTCCTGACATAATGCTGTAATAGCTGGTCTGACATCTTCGATTTGCTCAGGCAGCCCACGGAAGCGCAGATTCACTCGCCTATCTCGGTTCTCTATGTCCTCGATCTTATCTGCCATAAGAGAGCTGTTGCTACGTAGCGACTGTAACTCGCCTTCCATAGCTTCTTGAGTGGCCGAGATATCACCCATTCTGCTTTCCAGAGAACTCAAACTTAAAGTAATCTTACTTATTTCCTTAGCAAGGTAATCTGTCAGTAATTTAGTGTTGGATGATAATGATCGCTGCAATAGCACTTCAAATTGTGACATAAGGTCAGTACTTACTTGGTACTGAGAGGAAGTATGTAGCTGTGAAGAACCCTCGCTGACACCTGCCTGAAAGGAAGCTTCACTGCGCTCCATCTCTTCTAAGTCCGCGGCTGTGAACTCCGCCGCCATCTTGCTGCTGCCTGAGCTCCTGCGCACGTCGCACCAGACCCTCCTCCGCACGATGAGGGGACCGCCAGACCCGACAGCGCTGCCTCCAATGGTTCTCCCGCTTTCAGCTAAGTGAGTTTAAGCCGCTCACGGCACCGCGCCTCGCCGCTAGACCCCGTTCTACCCCCGTCGGGCACGGAGCTGATCAGGACGCGTCCATCAGCTTCCGATGCGCATGCGCACTCCTTTATTATTTTTTTAATGTCAAAAAATCGGAGACCACTTCTGCAATGTTAGGATTTATTTTTAAGTCAAAAAAAAAATTAAAAAAAATATGTGCAGAATTGATCTAACAGGTCTGAGATTAATGTATTCATATTACAAAATGATTCTAAAAACATGTATAATGTTACATTCAAAAAACATGGTTGTTTAGGGGTTAAAAACTAGTTAATACACATCGCCGCCAGCGCTCTGGGGTTTAAACAAGGAATGGACAGCGACAGCACATTCGGAGCGTGATTTGTTGATGAATATGAAGCTAGCCGTTCGCTCTGGCCATTCGTTGTCAGGCGCTCACATACAACGCTGGACCTGTGAAACAGCGACCCCCCAGCCCGTATTCAACATTACCGCACACCGACTGAGTCGCTGTCATCAAGCTAACGCCGGCCAAGCACAGCGAATACTGGCTGGCGCAGAAAAAATCACGCTACAGTCGCTCATCTGTCGCTACCTGGCGCTATTAATGAATCGGCCTCCTAGACAACGTTGTGTATTTTTTCATTAACATTGCTATTACTGTATTTATACACTTGCTAGATCAGATTTTTTATGATTGTATTTTATATACAGATATATACAGATTCATCTACACATTTGTACACAGTCATAAATAAAATACTAGTGCCACTGAAATCCTTCATAATGATAATAGGGTGGACACGCTGACCACAGTCTGGACACGCTGACCATAGAATCATATGGGTATATAAGGTAAAACAGTACAACGTGTTCATTTTTATGTTGCTGAGACCAAGCCCAGCATCTATACGGTGGTTCAAGACATTACCATGCAAGGTGGTATACAGGGGCGGGCTGGCCATAGGGCATACCAGGCAAAATCCCGGTAGGCCGGCGTCAGAGAAAGGCCGCAACCCTGTGGAAAAGATGCTGGAGGGTGAGGGGCAGCATCCACGGGGTTGCGGCCTTCCCTTCCTGCTGCTGCCACTACCACCGTCACTCTCACACACAGAAACTCACACATACATGCTTACCGGCACTTCCTGGCTGTTGCGCGCTGGTTGGTGGGCGTGTCCCATATGGCCGGCGTCCAATGAAAACAATGTACGCCGGCCATATGGGGCATGCCTACCGACCAGCGTGCAACAGCCAGGAAGTGCTTGTAAGCATGTGTGTTTGTGTGTGTGTGTGAGAGCGGAGGCGGCAGCAGGGCCAGGCAGGCCGGCCCTCCGACTATCAGGAACCATATACAACCAGGTAAGCATGTGTGGGTGTGTGAGTGGCGTGGCACGGCGCAGTGGGGGGAGGGGGGATGCCGCTCATTGGCTGTACTGAGGGATGCCCAATTGGCTGTACTGAGGGATGCCCCCATGTGGTTCTACTGAGGGATGCTCCACTGGCTGTACTGAGGGATGCCCCACTGGCTGTACTGAGGGGTGCCTCACTGGCTGTACTGAGGGGTGGTGGCACTGAGGGATGCCCCTATGTGGCGGCACTGAGGGATGTCCCTATGTAGCGGCACTGAGGGATGCCCCCCACTGGCTGCACTGAGGGATGCCCCTATGTGGCGGCACTGAGGGATGCCCCTATGTGGCTGCACTGAGGGATGCCCCTATGTGGCGGCACTGAGGGATGCCCCTATGGGGCTGCACTGAGGGATGCCCCTATGTGGCTGCACCGAGGGATGCCCCTATGTGGCTGCACTGAGGGATGACCCTCACTGGCTGCACTGAGGGATGCCCCTATGTGGCGGCACTGAGGGATGCCCCTATGTGGCTGCACTTGCTTTAATGAGGGATACCGATTACTGCCTGTAATGGGGGGATTTAAGTACACCATTTGGTTCAGAATATTTTCTTTCATATTTTTGTCCTTTAAACCCTGGGTGCATCTTATGGAACGAAAATAAAGTGTATATATAGTGACATTAAGATACTATACCGGGCCAGGAACCGTGCAGCAGGGCCGGTGTGCCCCAAAAAGTCCCGGGCCGTTTTTTAGCCCCAGTCCGCCCCTGGTGGTATACAAGTCTGCACAAGTTAAAGGAGGGCCACATGATTTTTGGGGAAGAAATGAAGGGAGGCCAGACCACACAGCTCCTCTTACTGTCTGTTGGTGATGCCAAAAAGAGCCGACATCCTTTATACACCCATGGGGAAAGGTCAGCAAAATGAATTCCTTCTGGCAATAAGCGATAACTTTTATGGCACAAACTCATCACCCCCCCCCCCCCCCCCGATCCTTCATTCGTATTATTGAGCTTTAAAGACCAACAGATTAAGTTCCTCCAGGATACTCTTCTAGGATTGATTCTCTTCGCGACAAGGAAAATAAGCAAATAAAGTGGTGTGCCAGCATGAGCTTCAGAGAATAAAGCTTAAAACTTAGCATTTACTTCAATTCTACAAAACGATTCCCATCCACATGAGAGGGATTCCCCCCAAGGTGCAACGTCTCCGAGGCCAGGTGACGCGTTTCGGGCTCCTGCCCTTAATCGTATCCATTTAGGGCAGGAGCCGAAACGTGACAGCAGAGGGTTGGAGAGCATGGCTAGGCTTCGGGAAGACAATGCAATGGTCCGACACAGGGGCATGGCCAGGCACATGCATTAATATGAATCACCACAGCATAATGAACCAGGTGAGGCTAAATAAGGCAGCTCTAGGACCCAGGGGAGAACCACACCACTCCAGAAGACACACAGCGGCACCACCACAGTAGCAAGCACAGTGGCTAGAGTAATGACTGACGGTGGATCACTGGTTCAAGACCCCATTCACACCAGTCCTCACATTACCCCCTCATCTATAAGGTGGATTGCAGACTCCTTTTTGGAATTTTTTGCACCTCAACCCTCTTTGAGCAGAACTGAGAAGGTGCTTGTACTCCCTCCAGGGTCAAAGCCAGAGGGGAACTCTTCATTACAGGCAGAACCCAAGGAACAGTGCCCAGGGGGACTGGGACCTTCATGGCAGTGTGTAGGGGGACCAGGACCTTAATGGAAGCATCCAGGGGGACCTTCGCAAAAGCGCCCAGGGAGACCAGGACCTTTGCAGAAGCGTTCAGGGGGACCGGGACCTTTAAGATTTTGGCTCTTGAGACCAAAACCTATGTCACTGAATCTCTTAAAATCAGAGCCTAGGTAACCAGAATCAGACCTTCCTGTGACTCTAAGAAACCCTTAATGGTCTCTTTGAGCCAGCGGGAAACTGGAGAAATTCCCATGTGTGAACCGAGGTGTTTTAAAACCACAGGCACGTAGGGGATCTCCAAGGCTTTTCTTACTATGATTACCAGAGGGGTTCAGGCTAAGGGCAGGTCTTAACAGGGCCCTCAGCAGGGCATGCAAGAACAGAAGTAACTGGGCGCGCAGGAGCGGAGGCAACAACTGGTCAAGCCAAGGCAGAGGAAAAAAATGACTTGGGTGAGGTGGGCACTGGCATGAAAGGCTCAGGAAATGCAGGCACTGGCATTAGAGGCTCAGGCAAGGCAGGCACTGGCATTAGAGGCTCTGGCAAGGCAGGCAATGGCATTAGAGGCTCGGGCAAGGCAAGCACTGGCATTAGAGGCTAAGGTAAGGCAGGCAATGGCATTAGAGGCTCGGGCAAGGCAAGCACTGGCATTAGAGGCTCGGGCAAGGCAGGCACTGGCATTAGAGGCTCTGGCAAGGCAGGCAATGACATTAGAGGCTCGGGCAAGGCAAGCACTGGCATTAGAGGCTCGGGTAAGGCAGGCAATGGCATTAGAGGCTCGGGCAAGGCAAGCACTGGCATTAGAGGCTCAGGTAAGGCAGGCATTGGCATTAGAGGCTCGGGTAAGGCAGGCATTGACATTAGAGGCTCAGGTAAGGCAGGCACTGGTATTAGAGGCTCGAGCAAGGCAGGCACTGGCATTAGGGGCTCGAGCAAGGCAGGCACTGGCATTAGAGGCTCTGACAAGGCAGGCAATGGCATTAGAGGCTCGGGCAAGGCAAGCACTGGCATTAGAGGCTCAGGTAAGGCAGGCACTGGCATTAGAGGCTCGGGTAAGGCAGGCATTGGCATTAGAGGCTCAGGCAAAGCAGGCACTGGCACGGGAGGCTCGGGTAAGGCAGGCATTGGCATTAGAGGCTCGGGCAAGGCAGGCAATGGCATTAGAGGCTCGGGCAAGGCAAGCACTGGCATTAGAGGCTCAGGTAAGGCAGGCACTGGTATTAGAGGCTCGGGTAAGGCAGGCATTGGCATTAGAGGCTCAGGCAAAGCAGGCACTGGCACCCCACAGAGGCACTTTGGCGTAGTGGTGCAGCTTAAGCATACTTCTGCAGATGTGTGTGACCGAGTCCTCTGTTTTTAACCAAGTTTAGAGACAGATTAAAGGCTGGTCTGCAAGCTAACAGGGTTGAGTGCTGTGGCTCCTTTAAGACTTGTGTGTACTAATTGCCCTGCTAACGTGCACCTCCCAGGTTAGTTATAAAATGGTCTGAGCGGCTGCCACCCCCCCTTTGTTTCTTTTGAATTTGTGCAAGCACATGGTGTGTGGGGTCTAGGCTGTATTGCAAGGTCTTTGACCCTTCCACCCCATGGCTTGCACTTGAGAGGTTTAGGGCAACCTCAGGTAAGCCTGCTCCCAATTTATCTATTGCACTGTATGTCCCAAATGGGGCTCTCAGAGATTAGAGTTAGGACTGCACCCCACAGAGGCACTTTGGCGTAGTGGTGCAGCTTAAGCATACTTCTGCAGATGTGTGTGACCGAGTCCTCTGTTTTTAACCAAGTTTAGAGACAGATTATAGGCTGGTCTGCAAGCTAACAGGGTTGAGTGCTGTGGCTCCTTTAAGACTGGCACGAGATGCTCAGGTAAGGCAGGCATTGGCATTAGAGGCTCGGGTAAGGCAGGCATTGGCATTAGAGGCTCAGGCAAAGCAGGCACTGGCACGAGAGGCTCGGGTAAGGCAGGCATTGGCATTAGAGGCTCAGGCAAGGCAAGCACTGGCATTAGAGGCTCAGGTAAGGCAGGCATTGGCATTAGAGGCTCGGGTAAGGCAGGCATTGGCATTAGAGGCTCAGGCAAAGCAGGCACTGGCACGAGAGGCTTGGGCAAGGCAGTCACTGCCATTAGAAGCTTGTGCAAAGCAGGCACTAGAATTAAAGGCTTGGGCAAGGCAGGCACTGGCATTAGAGGCTCAGGCAAGGCAAGCACTGGCATTAGAGGCTCGGGCAAGGCAGGCACTGGCATTAGAGGCTTGGTCAAAGCAGGCAATGGCATTAGAGGCTCGGGCAAGGCAAGCACTGGCATTAGAGGCACTAGCATTAGAGGCTCAGGCAAAGCAGGCACTAGGATTACAGGGCAAAGCAAGCACTTGCATTAGAGACTCGGGTAAGGCAGGCAATGGCATTAGAGGCACGGGCAAGGCAAGCACTGGCATTAGAGGCTCAGACAAGGCAGGCACTGGCATTAGAGGTTCGAGCAAGTCTGGCACTAGCATTCCTACCTCGGGCCTAGAGAAACAGATTATCTGCTGCCTGACAACTCCAGGTTGTCATTGGTGACTGCTGAATGTAAGGCTCCTGCACTAATTACAAGGCAGCCCAGAGAAACTGGGGGGAAGTTGCCAGAGTGAGCTCATTATAGAGAGGAGGCGGAAGAAAAATTTACCTGTCTGCGGAACCTGTGGAACTGTCAGAGTCTATAGCAACAGATGTACTTGCGGACATCTTGTGGCTTAGACCAGACCTGCACACACTAAGAATCCCAGTATGGGTAGGTTGGATCATTATGTCACCCCCAAACGAATTAAATTGTTGGACATCCCGGACGGCCTGGGGACCGGACAGCAAAATATGGGGCTAGGAACCAAAAAGGCAAAACATCTGCCATCCGGGGTGTGGGTGGCAGATGTTTTTTTTACAGCCTAAATGGTAAAAATAGCTTGCTAAAAAGGCTCTTGGGCAAAATGGATGTATACCAGGCCCTTGAACGTATGGCTAGGCTTCAGGGAAGATTGGCCCATTGATTTAGTCACATGGTAAGTTTTCTATAGTAAAAGAATCTTGGAGGAGTATTATGGATGTGCACAGCTGGATTCCTTCGGATGGATGTTCCTCTTGTGTTTTCTGAAACGATTAAAAGCATTTTAGGACCAGTCACTGAGCAGTTGAGTTGAGTCGATAAATATATACTGTAACGTAATCAATTTACAAAGTCAACTCGCATTTGCGTCTTCATCTCTGTTCCTGGTCAAGCGGAACCTCCATACCAAGAAGTACAAGACCGGGTCTATGCAGCTATTGACACTGGCCAATGGTTTTGTAGACTTGTAGGACGCGTTGACAATGTCCAAAACATAGCAAGGGGCCGTATCCACCTTCCGGTAGTAATAGTACAACATTCGAGCGATGTGGAAGGGCAAAAAACAAGTGATGAAGACCACAAGGACGGTCATAATCATCATCAATTTACAAAGTCAACTCGCATTTGCATCTTCATCTCTGTTCCTGGTCAAGCGGAACCTCCATACCAAGAAGTACAAGACTGGGTCTATGCAGCTATTGACACTGGCCAATGGTCTTGTAGACTTGTAGGCCACGTTGACAATGTCCAAAACATAGCAAGGGGCTGTATCCACCTTCCGGTAGTAATTGTACAACGTTCGAGTGACGTGGAAAGGCAAAAAACAAGTGATGAAGACCACGAGGACCGTGATGATCATCATCAATTTACAAAGTCAACTCGCATTTGCATCTTCATCTCTGTTCCTGGTCAAGCGGAACCTCCATACCAAGAAGTACAAGATCGGGTCTATGCAGCTATTGACGCTGGCCAATGGTCTTGTAGACTTGTAGGCTGCGTTGACAATGTCCAAAACATAGCAAGGGGCCGTATCCACCTTCCGGTAGTAATAGTGCAACATTCGAGCGACGTGGAAGGGCAAAAAACAAGTGATGAAGACCACAAGGACGGTGATAATCATCATCAATTTACAAAGTCAACTCGCATTTGCGTCTTCATCTCTGTTCCTGGTCAAGCGGAACCTCCATACCAAGAAGTACAAGATCGGGTCTATGCAGCTATTGACGCTGGCCAATGGTCTTGTAGACTTGTAGGCTGCGTTGACAATGTCCAAAACATAGCAAGGGGCCGTATCCACCTTCCGGTAGTAATAGTACAACGTTCGAGTGACGTGGAAAGGCAAAAAACAAGTTATGAAGACCACAAGGACGGTAATGATCATCTTGATGGACTTCCTCTTGGATTTCATGGCCTGGGTGGCAGCTAGGGTCGGCTTCACCAGCACGTAAATCATGAAGCTGTTGCAAATAAGAATGAGGGTGAACGGGACGCAAAAGAGCAAAGCCAGATTCACCGTGCTGAAGTCCACAAACTGGTCAAAGAGTTCAATTCCTGACGTGTCGTGGCAGACGGTGACATTGTCCATGTAGCTGGTGGACACAAAATAAAAGATGGGGGACTCCATGATAATGATGACAAGCCAAATGATGATAGAGGTGATCCGAGCATAGCGGATGGTGCCCCACTGTAGGAACTGCATAGGGAAGCACACCGCCAGGAAGCGGTAAAAGCTGATGATGAGAAGAAACAGGATGCTGCAGTACATGCTGGTGTAAAACAGGAAGCGCACGATCTTGCAAAGGGGTTCGCTGAAGGGCCAGTCGTTGGCTTTGGAGTAGTAGTAGGCCAGCAGCGGCAAAGACAAGACATAGAGGAGGTCCGACAGAGCCAGGTTGAACATGAAAATGGTCACCACCTTCCATGGCCGGATGCGAAAAATGAAAATGTAGAGGGCGATGAGGTTAAGAATGGAGCCAACAACAAACACAAGTGAGTAGGCAACGGGCAAGAGTATGTACTTGAAGTCTTCTTCAAATATACATCGGTAGGTCAAATTGTCATCCTCAGCGTCACCCATTGAGTACTAAAATCATACGAGAATCAAAATAAAATCAATACGAGAAATAAAATCATAAGAACAATCATAAAAACACAAGACAACATGTTATGTTACAATGGAAAATTTTCATTTGCTGTTGTTCTTATTAAACACAAATTTAGTCAATTTGCTTTGAATGTAACCAAATTTTGGCAAAATTTTGCTCTTCTTATCTACCTTTAACAACAGTAATCAATCTGTAGATATGGAGAATGTTTTGACAATAGTAAAAGTTTAGGTTTTTGTTCAGATTCCAGTTAAAGTAAAATGTTACTACATTTCTTCAGTTTGGTTCTGTTCAAATTAAACCAAATTTTGCCAAAATTTTATGTCAGTTTCATATCTTTCTTTTTTAAAACTTTAACAACAGAAATTAATCTGTAGGTTGTGGCAAATTTGACAGGTGTTACAACTGGATTTTTTTGTTCAGATTTAGGTTAAAGTAAAACCTAAATAAAGTTTAATTTCAACCATATATTTTTTGGTAAAATGTAATTAATCAGTAACAGTAGAAAATGTTTTGACACAAGTTAAAGTTGACGTTTTTGTTCAGATCCTGGTTAAATTTGACTAAAATTTTTTAATTTGGTTTCAGTTTGAATTTTGCAAAAATTTCAGGTAAATTTCAGCCATGTTTTTTTTTAAACCTTTTTTAACAACAGTAATTACCAGTAATCTGTAGATAGTGAAAAATGTTTTCACAAGAGTGAAAGTTGGGGGTTTTGTTCAGATTCAATTTAAAGTAAAATCTGAACTGATTTTTTGTCAGTTTGGTTTGGTTCAAATGGAACCAAATAGGTGACAATGTCTTTCAATTGATCATATTCACAATTTGAATTATTCCTTATCACTTGAAAAGTTGCCCAAAATTTTGGCAAAATCCTGTTTGAGTTGACAGCATTTGGGTAAATGTAACGTTAACCATAATCCAAATAGAAACACAACCTTAACTTGTGTCAAATCATTTCCCACTATCTACAGATTAATTACTGTTGTTAAAGTGGACCAAAACCCACCTTTGCTCCTGTAACTGTTACAGCCTATCTCCTATCATCCCTGAATGAGGGGGAGTGGCTTAATTTAACAATTGTCCCTCTAAAGGGACTTCACCCTAAAAAGTTGGAATGTATGCAATTGCCCCCCCCCCTTACTGTGCTTCTATTTTACATGTCTGTCCTATTTCCCCCCCATCACTTTCCCCACAGCAGGTCAGGGGCCACGCCAGATGTTTTAGCGGGCCACATGTGGCCCCCAGGCCGCAGGTTGAGCACATGTGCTATAGATCAACTGCAGACCCTACTGATGCCCCAGGTTAGGGTTTTTTTTTTTCGCTACAAGCACGCTATAGAACAGGTCCACTTGCAACTAAATGAGCAAATAATACTTTGGATCCTTAAAAAAAACGTAAAGGGGAACAAAACCCACAGAACTTGTGAAATACATTTGCCCATAGCCCCTTCTTAGGGTGTAGAACTAGAAATGGATCATTTCGTTTTTCAAATTGTCCTTTTCTGCCGTCCCTCTCTGTAAGATGACAGGTGATCAGACACATAGGTGTGGTGATGACATCATTACCACACACAGCAGTGGCAATGAATGGAGGAGGTGGAGCTAAAACAGACGCCATTATCTGGGATTAGAGTAAAGCAGGGACACTAAAAATTGGCAAAAGGTGCTCCTCATGGGGGAAGGAATTCAGGGGATGCTAGTTTTGGTCCACTTTAAACGAGCACTCCACTCACCTTGTTAGGACTCCCTGTTGCTTGCAGTATCCGTCCTTCTTACCCTTCCTCCATTGTCACATAAACATTTTTTATTTTCAGATCAGGGCGCATTCATGTTTTCATACTAAAAGAAAAATACACTGTAAGTATAACAATTTTATAAATGTCTTTACAAAGGCTATGACTGATTTGGAGATGTCATCTGTTACCCATACCTCCCAACTTCCCAAGTGTTCCTGATTTGGAGGGACTGTCCCTCTTTTGGGTCCATGTCCCCCTGCCCCTCGTTGGTCTCATTTGTCCCTCTTTGAGATGTAACATGCAGATCTGTATCAATAAATGATTCATTCACCTATTTAAAGTGTTTCTCTTTCACAATCTTTTTATTGAAAGACTCAAAGCATAGCAATAGTACAATATCTCAACAGACATGATCCAACATATTATAGGATCCATTCTTCAATAAAGAGTTTGAGTCAGTTTTTTTTAATAGTTACACAACAATCACAGCACAAAAACAGGGTACATGACAAAACACCCAGGTCACTAACAGACAAGACAAGACAAACATGGGGGGGGAGAAGGAAAAAGGGGAAGGAAAAAAGGGAAGGAAAAAAGGAGGGAGCCGCTGCTCGACAGTGCTTATCTGGACATAAAACTATAAAGGTCAAGATTCCCCTGATGTAGGCATCCTCCCCGTGACTCCTATTGCTGCTATTGTTGCTGGGCGTGATGCTTACGCCATGGATCCCAGACTAAATCATACTGCTCTTTTCGCGAATTGACTACAGCCGTCAATTGTTCATTCACCATAATATTAGACATTCTGGCCTCCACTTCCCTCCATGCTAGCCGCGAAGCCTTCCAATTAGCCGCTATCGTAAGTCTCACCGCTACCAGGAGGTGCTTAGTCAAGAGCCACCCATCCCTGGAAAGAGCATTCTGCTTCAAAGATAGCAACGCTTCCAACGGGTTGGGGGTACACACACTTCCCAAAACCCTGGACAATACCGCATATGCCCTCTGCCAGAGCGGCCGGACCCTCGGACAAGCCCACCATACATGAAGATAATCCCCTACCTCCCCACAACCCATAAAACACATGGGGGAGTGAGAGGCAGAGCATCTATGAAGTCTGGCCGGGGTATAATACCATCTCAGTACCAATTTAAAGGCATTCTCCGTCGCCAACACATTAAGTGAGGTGGAGCGCACCGTGTTCCAGATCTTCCTCCAGGCCTCATCATCAATCGTCACTCCAAGCTCCACCTCCCACTTCGCCATATACCCATGCCTAAGGGGGTCCACCTGATTTACCAGGGCCCCATAAATATACATAATCACACCCGTAGCAAATGGTTGCTGGTAACACATCTGCTCTAAAGTTGTCTTTTGGTATGGTTGGGTCCCCCGCCTTAGATTGCGTCTAACAAAGTTAGAAAGCTGCAAGTACCTAAAAATTTCAGCTGGCGGAATCTGTTTTGCTACTCTGAGGTCCTCAAAGGAGCTTACACCTTTAGGTGTAAATAAGTCCTGCACCACCTCAAGGCCGTTGGCCTTCCACCAACTGAGATTAGAAACATGAGTCATTCCAGGAGGAAACATAGGATTATTAAAAAAACCTAGAAAGCGGGAGATGCCCGGATACCAATCCTGCTCGTGTCTTACAACTATCCCACCTACCCAACAAACAGTTCAAAACAGGGGAAATAGTTTTGGGTCTAACCCGCCTAGGAAGCCATGGTAACGCACTCACTTCCATTGGACTGGACCTACTAGCTTCTTCCAGAACCCACAGCGGGGCTGATTCTTTCACATGGAGAAGCAACACTGGGGCCATCTGCGCCGCCATATAGTACTTATAAAGAGAGGGCACACCCAGCCCACCCCTAGTAATATAATAGTGCAAAGTTTGCCTATTAATTCTTGGCTTTGTAGGGCCCCAAATAAATTTCAAAATCCTATTTTGCAATGGTTTGAAAAAGGACAGGGGGATCTGCACCGGAAGCACTCTAAATAAGTACAGGAGCTTTGGAAAAAGAACCATTTTTATTGCAGCCAACCTACTTAGCCATGACATCCTCAAATTATACCATGGATTCAGTAGTGAGTCTACCAATTTCGGGACGTCTGAGTAATTGGCCCTAAACAACGTTGCATAATTAGAGGTGATTTTAATGCCTAAGTATGGCAGCTGTTGTGTCCAAGTCCACCTAAAATTAGCTTGCAAGTCCAGCTTCGTAGGTTCTAACAGCGATACATCCAAAGCTGCTGACTTCGCATCATTGATCCGAAGCCCGGAAAGGCCACCAAACTCGGAGAGAACCTTAAAAAGATTGGGAACAAAAATGTGAGGGGCTGTGATCAAAATTAGCATATCATCCGCAAACAGGGATAGCTTACTTTCCCCAAAAGGTGAAATTATGCCCCTTATATTCATATTGTTCCTAATCTTGATAGCCAGTGGCTCTATTGCCAGTATAAATAATAACGGCGACAAAGGGCAACCCTGCCTAGTGCCACGGAGGATAGAGAATGGGGGCGACTCAGCACCAGCATACTTCAAGGTAGCCTGCGGAGCGCTATACAAAGCATTTACTGCCGCTTTAAGACCTTCCCCCAAACCCCACCGCTCCAGTGCCAGTTGTAGAAAGTCCCAGGAGATGGAGTCAAACGCCTTCTCCACATCAAGAGACAAGAGCATGGCTTCCTGATCAGTTCCTCTAACTGAATCAATCAGCTGGACTATACGCCTGACTCCATCTCCCGCCTGCCTGAGGGGAACAAAGCCCACCTGATCCCGATGTATTAAGGAGCCCAAAAAGTCATTTATTCTCATGGCCCAGATTTTAGAAAAAAGTTTGAGGTCCGTGTTTAAAAGAGAAATGGGTCTATAATTACTCCACTGTTGGTGGTCCTTTCCAGGCTTCGGAATCATAACTATATTAACTTTTAACATCTCACTCTCAAAGTGATGTCCTTTCAAAACAAAGTTAAACAAATTAGTCAAGGGGGGGGGGGGGGGGGGGACCAGTTCCTGGCTAAGCTTCTTATAAAATATCGCCGTCAATCCATCAGGGCTTGGCCTCTTCCCTAGTTTAAGCGACCCAATAGCCCGCTGCACCTCCTCAGCTGTAATAGGGGCTTTCAATTCTTGCTTCTGTTGCTCTGACAGCGAAAGGAGCACAATGTCCTCAAAAAATGCCTCAGCTTTCTTGTGATCTAACCTTTGGGGAGCCTCATATAACTTTGATAATCCACTCCTAAATTCCTCCAAAATCTTCCCCGGATTAGTAGTTAAATTACCATTTATTTTCAATTTAATAGGAGGCATTGGATTTTCTTGACATCTGAGCTGAGACGCTAACAAAGAATTGGGCTTATTACTACAAGCATAATATCTCTGTCTTGACCACCTATAGCGGGTTTCAGCCTGCCTAATCTGGACCTGGTTCAGCGCTACCCTTGCCCTCTCCAGCCTAATTGCCTCCTCAGCCCGACCTGTATCCTTAAAGCCTTGGGCAGCCTTAGAATATTCCCTCTCCAGGCGAGCTGTCTGAGCTTCCTTATCTCTCTTCTTCCTTGAGGCCTGGCTCAAAAAATGCCCTCTAATCACTGCCTTAAATGCTCCCCACAATATCGCAGGAGAAGTCACTGTACCCGAGTTATACTGAAAATACTCCGAGGCTACCCGCTTGGCCTCCCCAACCGCCTCATCAGAAAAAAGCGATTCATTCAATACCCACGGAGATGGACCTATACGTGTCACCAGGCCAGAGCAAACCATAACAACCGCGTCATGATCCGACCACGGCACTGGTTTTATCTCTGAGATAACAACCCCCTTCCTATAAATATATGGTCAATCCGGGAGTGAAGCTTATGAGGGTGAGAGTAATGGGTATAATCCCGCTTCCCCGGGTTTAATTCACGCCAGACATCCACCAACTTTGCACCTTGGATTACACTAAGAAAAGCCCAACAAGTGGGGAGATGGCAAAGAAGATCTATCAAGTCTATCCGGCAAAGTTAGATTTGAATCCCCACACATTAGGACTGTGCCTTGCGCATACACCTTGATCAATTCACAGACCTTGGAAAGAAACTTGACCTGACGGATATTTGGCGCATAATAATTAAGAAATGTAACTTGCACATCATGCAAGGTCCCTACCAGCACCAAATACCTCCCAAGTGGGTCTGCCAGTTGCCTGGTACACGTGAAGGAGGAGTTTCTATGAAAGGCTATCAAAACCCCTCTTCGCTTCGTTTGGGCCGTGGCTTGATAATACTGTGGATATTTCGGGTGCAGATACCTGGGCGAAGATGTGGATGAAAAATGTGTCTCCTGTAAACACACCACGTCTGCCTTAAACATAACAAAGGATTTAAACGCCCTCGACCGCTTATTAGGAGAATTAAGACCTTGTGCGTTAAGGGAGACCACCTTCACCAACATCCCTTAATTTTTGAGAGATTTATACATGCCATACTTAGCCATAGTCTGAGAGCAGCCACTCCCTGGAGAATAGGATAGAGGAAAAAGGGAAGGTTAAGGTAAGAGGGACTAAGAATAAGGATAAACCAACACGGGGTAGAACACAAATCACAAAAGGATAACATCCAAAAATACAGATAAAGACCAATAATGCACATAACACTATCTACATTGATCATAATCAACTTCCAGTGGAAAAATTCCACAGGTAACATTCCACCAGAGTCCCGCCTCTGGGGGAATGCAAGGGGGGTAGGCACGGTATATCCCCCGGGCCATGAGGGCAGCCCAACTCTTTGTTTCATAAATTATTTGCTATATGACTAAACCGCATACAAGCCGATCCCGAAGAATGAAAAATAAAAATAAAAAAAAAAACCTATCAACCCATTATCTAGGTACAACCTGTTTAACACCAACATACATAAAAGTACAACTTATCACCGAGGCTCAATGGACCTCCAGGACCCAGCTCCCGCGCCCCCACCACCACCGCCATCCGAGGCGCACGAGGCGGGCCCCATACCATCTTTATTGCAAGTGATAAACAAATTCAACCAATAACCTGCAGAGCTTAAACAACCAGGAGTACCCAGTAATTATGACCAGGTAGCAAACATCCTAGGGGGAAGAGATATCAATAATAGCTAATACATCAAACTGATTATAATACACTCTCCCGAGAATCGGGAAAGTCCAAGACCTCCACCAGCAGGCAGAGGTGTTGTATCAAACAGCAGGGATTTCCCGCCTATCATCCCTCCGAGGCCGACTGGAAAATCTGCGAAGACAAGTTCCTTAACGCTTGAGACCGGTCTTTCCCCTGCTTCCTTTGCTGCGGATCATCCACTGCACCAGCGGCATCCCTCCTCCACCGCGAACTGCTAACAGAAGCTGAGATCTGAACTGGGCCCTGGAAGTCCTCCGTACCAGAAAGACCAAGCTGCGCCAACAACTCTTTCAACTCCGAGGCTTTCGTAGCTTGTTGAATGCGGCCATTAAAATAAAACGAAACTTTAAACGGGAAGCCCCATCTGTAGAGTATATTATGAGATCTGAGCACTTGCAAATGCGGCTTGAGGGCCCGCCTCTTAGCTATGGTAGATTGAGCAAGGTCCGCATAAACCTGGTAATCATGTCCCTGGAACTGTAGAGGATCTTTATCTCTTGCTGCTTGCATCACCGCTTCCTTAGTCTTATAATAGACAAATTTGACAACAATATCTCTCGGAGGCACGGTGCGCTCGCTCCAGCTCCAGCCTTTCAAGTGGTATATTAGGTGTCAGTTCCTGGAGAAGAGCTACAATGGTGCCCTGGGCATCTTCCATCGACTCCGGTAGCCCCCTAAATCTAAGATTTGATCGTCGATTTCTATTCTCTAGATCCTCCTGCATATCCCTCAGGACTGCGATCTCCTCATGCAAATTCTCCACTTCTTCCTCATGACCCTCCAAAACAATAGTGACGTTATTTATATGGCCCTCCAGGGAGGCTATTCTGTGCCCCTGCACCTTCATTTCCTTAATCAGTTGAGAGGTATTTTTAGTGATTACTGCAACCTCCTCCCGGATCACTGCCCATATATGCTGAAGTGAGGCTCGATCCAGGGCCATCTGCGGGCACTGACCCTGCATTTCAGAGGGGAATTGGGCTTGGCTGTCCCCTGAGTCCAAGGAATCCTCAGAGGGAATTGCTAGTGGGGTCACAACGCCCTCTCCCTCCTCACCTCGTGCTGCGTGCACAGCTGCTGGCAGTACCGCGGACGCCATCTTGGATCCCTGCTGCAAAGCTCTCAGCGGTTTCGGCGGCCTCTGCTTGCTTCTGCGGATCAGCCGCATACTCCAACGGGAGGTAGGTCACCTCACTTGCTTTGCCCAGCTCTCGGTGCTGCGCTGCGATGCTCCGTTATGCGTCAGACGGCCCCTCCGTGCCCGGGTTTGCGGAGCCTCAGCAAAAGACGTCCACCTGCCGGCTCCGCGCGCATGCGCCCCCCTATTTAAAGTGTTTCTATTGTTCTAACTGTTCCATTCTATCTCCTATCCATCCGTCAATGAGGGGGCGTGGCTTCATCCATCTCTCAATGAGGGGCGTGGCTTCATTCATCTCTCAATGAGGGGCGTGGCTTCATTCATCTCTCAATGAGGGGCGTGGCTTTATTCATCTCTCAATGAGGGGCGTGGCTTCATTAATCTCTCAATGAGGGGGCGTGGCTTCATTCATCTCTCAATGAGGGGGCGTGGCTTAATTTAATAAATGCCCTTCTTTCCCACCCTGAAGGTGGGAACCTTTCTAGGTATGGTTACCTGAACTATTGTCCCATGCCAGGCCATGCTTCTAACAGGGAGCGCGCCCGCTGCTAGAGAGAAGCGTGAGATGCTGCCGTGGACCGCGCATGCGCCGTTGGATCGGGATCGAGGTAAGGTTCCTGGGCATCCTGGGGGGTTTCACACAGCGGGGCATCCAAAATCGGGGAGGGATCAGATCGTACAAGGTCAAAAGGGGAG
The DNA here is from genome assembly GCA_027917425.1 of Gastrophryne carolinensis. Lineage (NCBI taxonomy): Eukaryota > Metazoa > Chordata > Amphibia > Anura > Microhylidae > Gastrophryne > Gastrophryne carolinensis. The sequence goes on from CM051236.1 coordinate 25,862,640, forward strand.
CTAATATGCAAGGTAACCAGTGGCATATTTAAATGTGATGGGTCCCTGGTGCGATTAAAGTGGTCCAAAACCCACGGAGATCGGTCTGGGAATCTTATAGATTGATTCCCCTCACCCAGTGCATCCAGAATCGGGATGCCCCGCTGTGTGAAATCCCCAAAGGTAGCCTATAAACTCACCTTCTTTCCCGGTAAAACAGTGGCCACATCCCCGCTATCCCTTTAGGAGGGCGTGTGCCCAGGACAGGCATTTGTGAATGGACGGTGCGGGCACGCTCCCTGTTAATAGGATAGCGGGGGATGCGCCCAGTGTGCTCAGATCCGCTCGTATTAGATGGGTAAAGGGGCTCTGGTGGATCCGAGCGCGCTGATTGGATGAGAAGTCGTGCATGCGTCGCAGGACCGAAAAGAGGTGAGTCTGTTCAGGCGAACTGGGGGGGTTTCACAGAGCGGGGCATCCCGAGGTTAGGGACCAAAACCCAGGATAGTCATAATCTTTCATCAATTTAAATGTGATAGGGCCCTGGTGCGAACATTAAAAGGCTCATACAGTAAAATGTTGTCCTTTTTTCTTAATTCAGCTGGAGGCAGCTAGACAACTAAAGGCTGAAACAGCAGAGACAAATGGAGCTTTGATGCCAAGTGAGCACACATTGAATAAATAAGGTGGAGGAACAACAATAATGGCCACCCTGATTTCTAGGCTCCGGGGAAGTCGCATTACCTGTGCAAAGCTTAAAGTGGACCAACACCCAGGATTTTCACTATCCTGGGTGTTGGTCCACTTCAGCGGGGCATCCGAGATCAGGATGCCCCGCTGTGTGAAACCCCCCCAAAAGCCCCAAAAAATGTACCTTTTCTGCAACGGACAAGCCGACGCCTCCCGCGCGTCCCTCTTACAGGGCGCGCGCCCACGCCGGCCATTCACAAACGGCCGGCGCGGGCGTGCGCACTGCTAGAGGGGCGCGCGGGAGGCGGGTGGCGGCTGATCCGTCGCCGATAAGGTAAGGTTTTTTTGGGTTCTTGGGGGGGGGGTTCCACTCCGCGGGACATTCCGATCTCGGATGCCCCGCGGGGAGGGATCTGATCAGCCCGGGAATCTTATAGATTCCCAGGCCGATCACCCCTGGGTGTTGGTCCACTTTAAAGCGAACCAACACTCAAATGACTTAAACCAGACCAACACAACAAGCAGTGCTCCTATGCCTCCCTCCCTGGGGCAATTTAGATGCTGCACATAAAAATTAATTTGCCTTTTCCTAACTCCTGCTGGAGGCAATTTTTAAAACATGATGGCAGCTCATGTATCTGCAGGCCGCCTGCAAACAGGAAGTGCTGCTGGGCTTCCTGTTACTGTGCATTGTCAGTTATGTCAGTTGAATCCAGGCAGCAGCATGGCTGAGATGCTGGGAGAGGCTGCTCCAGAATGGCCGCTTGCCTTTCTTTTCTAACTGTGCCAGGCTGTTGGTCCGGTTTAAGATCTGTTCCTCTTTAAAGCGGAACAAAACCCACCAGAGGCCACCCTGGAATCTAAAAGATTGGCTTGCTGGCTTTCACCCAGGGCATCCCAAATCCGGATGCTCCGCTGTGTGAGACCCCCCAGAACACTGCTATTCATTCACCTCTGACTTCCAACGGCGCATGCCCGTGTTCTTATATAATGAGAGCTGTCTGCCATGACTATGATGTTCAGCAAAGGGCTCTCATTGACTTCAATAGGGAGGGTGAGCTGCTGCATCCCCTGCGTCATGCGCATGCTCCCGCCCCCGCAGATTTAAATATGCTGGGGACAGAAGCGCATCACAGACCGCAGGTTTGCAGCCGCTCCCCGTCTCTATGCTGTGCTCTATTACAAACAGGAGTTATGCCATGCATTGAAATTCAGGACAGACTTACTCCCTCCTCCGGGGCATCCCAAACTGGGTGAAGCCCCCCCCAGGGCGTCTGATATTCTTACCTTTCCTCGACCTTAACTTGTGTCCAATCATTTTCCACTATCTACAGATTAATTACGGTCGTTAAAGTGGACCAAAACCCACCTTTGCTCCTGCAACTGTTACAGCCAAGGGGAAGTGATGCTGCTCACCACTCGTAACTGCAGCTAGGGCTTCCATTCAGCTTCTCTAGATGGACATTAATATGCGCAGCGGGAGAAGCCGATTGGACGAGCAGGGGTGAGTGATCTCAGCGTTGTAGGGAGTTTCACACATCGGGGCATCCTAAACCAGGGTGCCCCAAGTGGTAGTACCAAAACCTGAGATAGTAAAAATCCCGGGTTTTGGTCCACATTAAATAAAATGTCTAAAGGGGACCTCTAACGTTTACTTAGCACAATGTTCGGTGATCTTCCATTTGAAGACATATGGTTGGTTTAGACTGGAGCACGCCCCCCCCCCCCCACCATCAACAATTTCGGGGCACCCTGATCAGATATGCCCCGCAATGTAAATCCCCCCAGATTGCCGATGCCAACTCACCTCTCCCCGGTCCTACGGCTCATGCGCGCCCGCTCGTCCAATCAGCGCGCTCGGAGACGCTGGCGTCACGCCGTTTAAGACTTCGTCTAAGGCCAGTGGCTCGAGCGCACTGCCGACCGCATCCCCCCTTCCCTCTAACAGGGAGCGTGCCAGTGCCCGCCATTCTCAAATGCCTGGCGCGGGAACGCACCCTGCTAGAGGGATAGCGGGGATGTGGCTGCGCTGTTGGACTGGGAAGCAAGGTAAGGCCCTTATTGAACAAGAGATAGCGCCAGGTAGCGAATGGTGAGCGAACGGTAATGACGCTCACCGCCACGAGAACGCCAGCTCCCCTCCGCAATCACACATTTATCAAGCCGATCCTGCTTAGCGACTGAGATAGCGCCAGATAGCGAATCATTCATCATTATTCCAGCCTCACCCCACAGCGCCAGCGAGCGACCATGAACAGCGACAGGTATGACCTCTCGCTACCTGGCGCTCTCCAATGCATTTCAATGGAGCAATCTTTAAATATTCTTAATTAATTGCTATTAATGTTTTTTTTTTTTTTTTTTAATGTCAAAAATTCTGTGACCACTTCTGCAATGTTAGATATTTTTTTTAAGGTTAAAAAAAAAAAAAAAAATTTGTGCAGAATTGATATTACAGGTCTGATATTAATGTATTCATATTACAAAATGTTTTGAAAAACATGTTTTTTATTTTTTCCAAAAATATGGTTGTTTGGGGGTTAAAAAACTACTCTTAACCCATCGCCGCCAGCGCTCTGGGGTTTAAACATGCATTTCACAGCGCGAGAATTTTTTGAGCGTGATTTGTTAATGAATATGGTGGGAGCCGTTCGCTATGGCCATTCGCTGTCATGCGCTCCCATACAGCGCGGAACCTGTCAAACAGCGACTCCTAACCCCGTATTCAACATTACCGCACACCGGCGGGGTCGCTGTCAACAGCCGAACAACAGCCAAGCACAGCGAATACTAGCTTCCAGAGCGCAAGGTGTTATTACCTGTCGCTACCTGTCGCTCTCCCATACATTTCCATGGACATTCATTTGCTTGTGTTTAAACAGAGTTTTTTGTTTTTAATATTTTTTTTTTCTCTCTCAAATCATTGTGCGACCTCTCCTGGCTTAGAAAGAGTAATTTTTGAAAACTTTTTGGACTTTTTATATTTTTATGCAGAATTGTCATTATAGGTCTGGCATTAAAGTGTTAATGTCACAATGTTACAACAATGTCATTCCATGTGTCTTCACTTTGTTACTGGTGGATATGTGATCAAAAACAGACTTTAATCACACAGCGTCTGGCGCTCCATGCTACAGCGCCCAGATCCAGAGCGCCGTCACTGTGGGTGGGTGTTTTTTTGTTGAATATGGAGTCGCTGAGAGTCGGACGCACTGAGCTGGCGCTACCTTTCGCTCCCTGCAGCGCTGTACTGGTATTAGAGCGCCCAACATACATCATATTAATCAATGCCGGCCAGGTTACGACAGCGACTGAGGTGCTCTGTTACAGCGCCCGATAGTCGATCACAGCATCTACTAGCGGCCACTGTACAGACATTTGCCAATACCTGGCGCTAGTAATGAATCAGCCTGCCCGTAGGTTCTGCCAAATGTTAGTACCCCATAGTCATTTGCTTCAAAAACATACCCAACTCCCTCCCGCATGTTCAGACCTCACCCCATTTATATCCATGGGAAGACAATATTATCCGTATGCCCCGGACACTGCCAGAGAAAATAAAAAAAATCAGGGTGTTCTTGCAGGATTGGACCCCGGGCAGATGGGGTGTCGCAGGGTGGTGGGTGCGGGTCCGAGGATCATCAGCGGCTTTTGCGCGGATGCTGCGGCGCTTCCTCCCGAGATCACTGTGTACAATACGCGAACATCAAACAGCAGCGCCAGCGCCTCCTGCGGGACAGCGGCCAATTAACCCCTCGCTCTCCAGTCTCACAACCAAGGCAGCATGGCCACCCCTGCGACTTAGAGGCTGATTTATTAATAGCGACATGTAGCGACAGTTGAGCGACTGTAGCGGTATTTTCACAGCGCCCGCTAGTAGTCGCTGTGCTTGGCCGTTGTTCGGTTGTTGACAGCGACTCAGTCGGTGTGGCGTAATGTTGAATACAAGGTTACGAGTCGCTATTTGACAGGTTCCGCGATGTATGGGTGCGCATGATAGCGACTTGTCAGAGCGACCGGCTTCCACCATATTCACCAAAAAATCACGCTCAAAAAATTCTCGCGCTGTAAAATGCATGTTTAAACCCCAGAGCGCTGGCGGCGATGGGTTACAAGTAGTTTTTTAACCCCCAAAAAGTAGTTTTTTAAACCAAAAAAAAAAGTATTTTAAATAATTTAGTAATATGAATACATTAATATCAGACCTGTAATATCAATTCTGTACAATTTTTTTTTTATTTGTTTTCCCTTAAAAAAATTATCTAACATGGCAGAAGTGGTCACAGAATTTTTCACATTTAAAAAAAAAAAAAAACATTAATAATGAATTATTAATATTTAAAGATTGTTCCATTGAAATGCATTGGAGAGCGCCAGGTAGTGAGAGTCATACCTGTCGCTGTTCAAGGTCGGACGCTGGCGCTGTGGGGTGAGGCTGGAATAATGATGAATGAGTCGCTATATGGCGCTATCTCAGTCGCTAAGCAGGATTGGCTTGATAAATGTGTGATTGTGGTGGGGAGCCGGCGTTCTCGTGGCGGGGCCCGTCATTACCGGCCGCTCACCAGTCACTATTGCTTCATAAATAAGGGCCTTATTAAAATCTCAGGGGCCAAACCAAATTGACAAGGGTCATAAGAAAAGGGCACAACTCCACAAATACCATAAAATAATAATATTTTATTAAATGTTACACTATAGCAAAAATAAAAACACACATGCAACACAAAGACACTGTTAAAATCAATTCATCCGCTATTACTGTGATGGTAAAATACTCAGCAATCCATATTATAGAAGACCACAGGGTATTAAAAAGTACAAATAGAAATCAGTATTAAATAGCTCCACAAATTGCCCAAGAAAAAAAAATAAATAAATAAATATATACATAATTTTTTTTCTTGGGCAATTTGTGGAGCTAATAGGGACGGAGCCATTAACCTCAATGGAAGACTAGACGGTCGTGCTTCACTGCCATCGCAGAAGAGAGAACTGTTATCCCCCCAACAATGATAGGCCAGTTAGAAATTAAAGTAGAACAAAAGCCAGGTATTTGGCTTTCCCTGCCTTAGACACGTTCTCCCGGCCGGTAGGCCACCAACTCTCCTGCGCTGGCCACCGGTGGATGCAGCAGTTTACTGGCTCCGATAATGCTTTTTGCAGTGAGGCTCACATGCATCCCTGGCATCCCCGGCCTCGTACATACGCCACCGGGGGTGCAGGGGATGCGGCAACCCGTGCTTCCCATTCAATACAATGAGAGCCGATTGCTGAATGGCGTGGTCATGGCTGGGAGCCGGAGCACCAATCAGCCGAGAGATGTCGGGGATGCCGGCCGCGCATGCACCGAGAGATCCTGGTGAGTATACGGATGATCCTAGGGGTTTTCGCACAGCTGCCATGATCCCAGGGCTGGCCAATTCCCTACCCCGCTATATGAGGTCCGCTTCAAAGTGGACCAAAACCCTGAATCTTGACTATCCTGGGTTTTGGTCCTTTCCCACGGGGCAGCGCGATCGGGGATGCCCCGCTGTGTGAAACCCCCCAGGTCGCCAAAGCCAACTCACCTCTTCCTGGTCCTACCGCACACGTGCGGGTGCTCATCCAATCAGTGCGCTCGGAACTGCTGACGCCACGTCATCTAAGACAAGCGACAGGTCGAGCGCGCTGGCGGGCGCATCCCCTGCTTCCCTCTAACAGGTCGGCCATTCACGAATGCCTGGCGTGCGGCATGCGTCCTACTAGAGGGATGTGTCCGCGGCTCACACATGCGCCATTGGACCGGGCAGCAAGGTAAGTGAATGGGGTGACCTGGGGGGTTTCACACAACAGGGAATCCCGATTTCGGATGCCCCGAGGGGAGGGAATTGATCGGCCCGGGAATCTCGCAGTGGGTTTTGGTCCACTTTAAGCACCCAGTGGCTTTAAAAAAAAATGCCAGTCCTCAAATAGGTGACAAGCAGTGTGATCACTGTGATGCCGGAGTTCTGCTTTAAGCACCGCACCCTCCGAAATTATGTCCGGCATGACCTTGATGAGTTTGCTTTCGGTTACATAAGATCCTCGCCATTAAATCGCCAACCCAGGAATGTCACCTACCCGCAGGGTGCCGCCCTCTGACCACACCCACCGCGCTGGAATCATCCGGCACCGCGGCTATTTATAGACCCATGTTCCCGAAACAATGTCCCGGCTCATCCGGCGCTTACATCACAAGCCCCGCCTCTAGCGACGATTAGATCCATGTCCCCCGGCCTAGACTAGAGGCATACCTTAAAGCAGACCTTCACCCTGAATAAGAGCCTATCTCATATGTTTCCACACCCTGTACATACAGATTGCTCGCATTAATCCGGACCTTCACCCTGAATAAGAGCCTATCTTATATGTTTCCCACACCCTGTACATACAGATTGCCCACATTAATCCGGACCTTCACCCTGAATAAGAGTCTGTCTTATATGTTTCCCCCCCCCCCGTACATACAGATTGCCCACATTAATCCGGACCTTCACCCTGAATAAGAGCCTATCTTATATGTTTCCCCCCTGTACATACAGATTGCCCACATTAATCAGGACCCTCACCCTGAATAAGAGCCTATCTTATATGTTTCCCACACCCTGTACATACAGATTGCTCACATTAATCCGGACCTTCACCCTGAATAGGAGTCTATTTTATATGTTTCCCACATCCTGTACATACAGATTGCCCACATTAATCCGGACCTTCACCCTGAATAAGAGTCTGTCTTATACGTTTCCCCCCCCCCCCCCGTACATACAGATTGCCCACATTAATCCGGACCTTCACCCTGAATAAGAGTCTATCTTATATGTTTCCCCCCTGTACATACAGATTGCTCACATTAATCAGGACCCTCACCCTGAATAAGAGCCTATCTTATATGTTTCCCACACCCTGTACATACAGATTGCTCACATTAATCCGGACCTTCACCCTGAATAGGAGTCTATTTTATATGTTTCCCACACCCTGTACATACAGATTGCCCACATTAATCCGGACCTTCACCCTTAATAAGAGCCTATCTTATATGTTTCCCACACCCTGTACATACAGATTGCTCACATTAAAAATCATCCTACCTGCATCTACTGCATGTAATGAGCCTTTAAATATCCAAGATGGCGGCTCATGGAGCAACAGGCAGCCTGCAAACAAGAAGTGTCTTCTGACTGTGTCGCTCTGCATTCTGGGATTGCTGTCCTTTCCCTGGCCCCAGCTCTGCTCTGTCTGTGCAAAGCACAGCTATAACCCGCCCCCTGTACTTTATCCGGCTCTCTTCTCCTCAGTATGTGATGCTTCTGAGTCAAGATGGCGGCGCCCGTATCCTAGAGTCCTGAACAGAGTTGCAGCCCAGGGGGGAAAGAATAATAAGTAAGTGACTATAAATACTTAAAATATATTAATGTTAGATGCTGGGGAATCGTTTTTTTAAGGGTTTGGGCTTTTCATTAAATCATGGTGAAGGTCCGGTTTAACAGACCAGAAAGAGTTAATGTGCTAAAATCATTCGACATCGCCGCCACTTCTTCCGCAACAGACCAATGCAAAAATCATTCAATAACACCAGTTACATTTCTTTTACAACAGACGGGTTTAGATGCCGCTGTCGGGAATGATTAAACCTGGGGTAGACTAGAGACACACCTAAATGGGCCAAAAAAGTGCTAATGTGCTAAAATCATTTAACATCTGCTCCCAGCAATAGCCCAATAACTAAATATTTCCCTATATGTCTCATGATGATTCCTTCTAAAGCTCCGCCCCCGTCATGTTACAGGGATCATTAAACTCACACCAGTGTTAATGCGCTAAAATCATTTAACCTCAGCTCCATCTCTTCTGCAATGCTAAAATCATTTAACATTAGCTCAATGTCTTCAGCATTATGCTAAAATCATTCAGCATCAGCTCCAATCCTTCTGCTAATAGGCTAATGCTAAAATCATTCAACATCAGCTCCAATTCTTCTGCCAACAGGCTAATGATAAAATCATACAACATCAGCTCCAATCCTTCTGCCAACAGGCTAATGCTAAAATCATTAAACATCAGCTCCAATCCTTCTGCCAACAGGCTAATGCTAAAATCATTAAACATCAGCTCCAATCCTTCTGCCAATAGCCTAATGCTAAAATCATTCAACATCAGCTCCAGTTCTTCTGCCAACAGGCTAATGCTAAAATTATTCAACATCAGCTCCAATCCTTCTGTCAATAGGCTAATGCTAAAATCATTAAACATCAGCTCCAATCCTTCTGCCAACAGGCTAATGCTAAAATCATTAAACATCAGCTCCAATCCTTCTGCCAATAGCCTAATGCTAAAATCATTCAACATCAGCTCCAGTTCTTCTGCCAACAGGCTAATGCTAAAATCATTCAACATCAGCTCCAATCCTTCAGCTAATAGGCTAATGTTAGAATCATTCAACATCAGCTCCAATCCTTCTGCCAATCGGCTAATGATAAAATCATTTAACATCAGCTCCAATCCTTCTGCCAATAGGCTAATGCTAAAATCATTTAACATCAGCTCCAATCCTTCTGCCAATAGCCTAATGCTAAAATCATTCAACATCAGCTCCAGTTCTTCTGCCAACAGGCTAATGCTAAAATCATTCAACATCAGCTCCAATCCTTCGGCTAATAGGCTAATGTTAGAATCATTCAACATCAGCTCCAATCCTTCTGCCAATAGGCTAATGCTAAAATCATTTAACATCAGCTCCAATCCTTCTGTGAATAGGCCAATGCTAAAATATTACAACATCAGCTCCAATCCTTCTGCCAATAGGCTAATGCTAAAATCATTTAACATCAGCTCCAATCCTTCTGTGAATAGGCCAATGCTAAAATATTACAACATCAGCTCCAATCCTTCTGCCAATAGTACACCAGGTTAGATGGCGTTTTCAGGGATGATTATACCCACCCACCTCCCTGGGATAGACTAGTGAGAAGCACCTTTAACAGACCAAAATGGGCTAAAATCATTTAACATTAGCTCAATGTCTTCTGCATTAGGCCAATGCTAAAATCATTCAACATCAGTTTCATTTGAACATTTTGCACATTCAGGGATGATTAAACCCACATACCCCCCGGGATATACTAGTGAGAGGCACCTTTGACAGAAAAAAAAAGTGCTAATGTGCTAAAATCATTTAACATCAGCTCCAATCCTTCTGCCAATAGGCTAATGCTAAAATCATTTAACATCAGCTCCAATCCTTCTGTTAATAGGCTAATGCTAAAATCATTCAGCATCAGTTCCATTTACAGTTACAGTACAGGGGTAGGCTAGAGAGACACCTTAATAGACCTAAACGTGCTGATGTGCTAAAATCATTCAACATCAGTTCCAATCTCTTTACAGTTGACCAGTATAGACGCCGCTTTCAGGGATGATTAAACCCACGCCCCCCCCCCCATGTGGTAGGTTACTGAGAGGCACCTTTAAAAGACCAAAAAAAGTGCTGATGTGCTAAAATCATGTAACATCAGCTCCAATCCTTCTGCCAATAGGCTAATGATAAAATCATTCAACATCAGCTCCAATCCTTCTGCTAATAGGCTAATGATAAAATCATGTAACATCAGCTCCAATCCTTCTGCCAATAGGCTAATGCTAAAATCATTCAACATCAGCTCCAATCCTTCTGCTAATAGGCTAATGATAAAATCATCCAACATCAGCTCCAATCCTTCTGCCAATCGGCTAATGATAAAATCATTTAACATCAGCTCCAATCCTTCTGCCAATCGGCTAATGATAAAATCATTTAACATCAGCTCCATTCCTTCTGCCAATAGGCTAATGCTAAAATCATTCAACATCAGCTTCAATCCATCTGCCAATAGGCTAATGCTAAAATCATTTAACATCATCTGCAATCCTTTCTGCCAATAGGCTAATGCTAAAATCATTTAACATCAGCTCCAATCCTTCTGCTAATAGGCTAATGATAAAATAATTTAACATCAGCTCCAATCCTTCTGCTAATAGGCTAATGATAAAATAATTTAACATCAGCTCCAATCCTTCTACCAACAGACTAATGCTAAAATCATTCAGTATCAGCTCCAATCCTTCTGCCAATAGGCTAATGCTAAAATCATTTAACATCAGCTCCAATCCTTCTGCCAACAGGCTAATGCTAAAATCATTTAACATCAGCTCCAATCCTTCTGCCAACAGGCTAATGCTAAAATCATTCAACAGCATCAGTTCCATTTCCTTTAGAGTAGAGCAGTTTAGACGCCACTCTCAAGGATGATTAAACCCATGCCCCTGCAATAGAATCGAGAGAAAAAGTGTTAATGTGCTAAAATCATTTAACACCAGCTCTATTTCCTCTGCAACAGGCCAATTTTCCCCCCAAAAATGGCCCTATCCGGATAACAGCGATTTCACCGCAAGCTCCGCCTCCTAGTCCAGTTTACGTCTAAAGTGGGAACGTAACAAACCATAATTGTCAACGTGCTAAAATCATTCATTAGCCTCTTCTGCAATAGATTGGTTTCCAAATATTTTCCAATGCGGCTTATGACGGTCTCATCACAAGCTCCGCCCCCAGTGATGTTTTAGGAACGAATAAATCATTACCTCTGATGACAGACTAGAGGAACCCGAAAGCGTTAATGTACTTAAATCATTAGTACTTCCGCCATAGGCACATTTCCAAATATTTCCCAATCCGGCTCATGTCGATTTCATCACAGGCTCCATTTACACTACAACAGGTCGCTGTCAAAATATTTCCTGATCACAGGCTCCGCCTCCCACTTACGTTTCAGGGGATGATGAGATTCATATTTTCCGTGATGAATGGGGCACCGCAACACACCATAAAGTGTAGATGTGCTAAGATCATTCAACATCACTCCAAGTTTGCTTTACAAGAGACCAATTTGCAAATACTTTACCAGTTCTGGCTCACGCTCACTCCCAGGGCAAGTTTCAGGGATGATGGGGAGGCTGATTTATTAATAGCGACATATAGCGACAGTTGAGCGACTGTAGCGGTATTTTCACAGCGCCCGCTAGTAGTCGCTGTGCTTGGCCGTTGTTCGGTTGTTGACAGCGACTCAGTCGGTGTGGCGTAATGTTGAATACAAGGTTACGAGTCGCTATTTGACAGGTTCCACGCTATATGGGAGCGCATGATAGCGACTGGTCAGAGCGACCGGCTTCCACCATATTCATCAAAAAATCACGCTCAAAAAATTCAAGCGCTGTGAAATGCATGTTTAAACGCCAGAGCGCTGGCGGCGATGTGTTAAAAGTAGTTTTTTAACCCCTAAACCACCATATTTTTGGAAACTAAAAAAAAAAAAGTATTTTAAATAATTTAGTAATATGAATACATTAAAATCAGGCCTGTAATGTCAATTTTGTACAATTTTTTCCCCTAAAAAAAATATCTAAAATGGCAGAAGTGGTCACAGAATTTTTCACATTTAAAAAAAAAAAAAAAACATTAATAACAATTAATTATTAATATTTAAAGATTGTTACATTGAAATGCATTGGAGAGCGCCAGGTAGCGAGAGGTCATACCTGTCGCTGTTCAAGGTCGGACGCTGGCGCTGTGGGGTGAGGCTGGAATAATGATGAATGAGTCGCTATATGGCGCTATCTCAGCCGCTAAGCAGGATTGGCTTGATAAATGTGTGATTGTGGTGGGGAGCCGGCGTTCTCGTGGCGGGGCCCGTCATTACCGGCTGCTCACCAGTCGCTACCTGTCGCTATTCCTTCATAAATAAGGGCCTAAATGTGGCTCTGAGAGGACGCAAGGGGCGCAGCTAGAGGGGGGCAGGGGGGGCACTTGCCCCGGGTGCAGCAGTTCAGGGGGTGCCAAAGGGGGGCCTGAGAGCAGGTGGGGGGGCGCCATTTTGAATCTTTGCCCCGGGTGCCAGAAAGCCCAGCTACTCCTCTGGAGGACGCCATTGCAGAGCAATGTGCTGAAATGATTCTCATGCCGAGAAGGTTTAACTCCCCCTTGTACACAGGATAAAGAAATGCCACTCACATAATATTGCAAATATACTTATATGGTCATTTATAATATTTAACTCGCATGCAAGGAATTACTGATCGCTTAAAATTATTTCCTTCATTTCTTTATACTGTTATAACTTCTATTCTTATTCTTCATTCCACTAAAAATACATGTTTCGGCCTTTGTCACCTTTAGGCGGACCTAAAATGTATTCATCATTTTACATAAATATTTCACAATGCAAAAAATCCTTTCTTAAATTAGACCAAAACCCAGGATTTTGACTATCCTGGGTTTTGGTCCTTGCAGCCGGGGCACCCCGATTGGGGATGCCCTACTGTGTGAAACCCCCCAGATTGCCCGAAGAAACTCAACTCTACTCAAACCTATGAGGCATGCATGGCCACTCCTCCAATCAGCGTGCTCGGATCCGCTGGAGCCCCTTCACCCAGGAGCTCCTCTAATAAGAGCGGATCCAAGCATACTGGTGGCCGCATCCCCCGCTTCCCTCTAACAGGGAGCGTGCCCGCGCCGGCCATTCCCAAAATCCCTGCTAGAGGGCGAGCGGGGGATGCGGCTGCGATGCGCCGTTGGAGCGGAAAACAAGATAAGTGTATGGGGCGACCAGAGGGGTTTCACACAGCGGGGTATCCCAATTTTGGATGCCCCGGGGGGACGGAATAAATCGGCGTGGTTTTTGGTCCACTGTAAACAACTTCTACTCACACAATCATTTTGCATGATATACATAGACATATTACATAGACATTTCATTTTTTTTAGTGTAATGAGGAATAAGAATGGAAGATACAATAGTATGTAAAAAGAAAGGAAATCATTTTAAGCAATCATTAAATCCTTGCATGCGAGCAAAATATGTATTATAAATTAATTATATTTTTATATTTGCAATATTATGTGAATCAGGGGATAGAAGTGGTGGGATTTCCTTTGTCCTGTGTAAAAGGGGGAGGAAAACCTTCTCGGCATTAGATTTGTAATCTCCAGAACCCCGATTCTTACCATACAATAAGTGGCAATAAGCTGTTGTCATAATTAATTTATGCTAAAATGATTCGACATCTGCTCGCTTTCCTATAAGACTTCACAGAGCAATGTGCTAAAATCTGACCTTCTGTAGTGTGTCCGGCCCAATCCCCCCCCCCCCACACTAATAGACTCTGCAGAATACAACAAATCACCCCATAACAAGAAGTGCAGAAGAGCATCCCCCAAATCATCCCATAACAAGCAGTGCAGAAGAGCATCCCCCAAATCACCCCATAACAAGCAATGCAGAAGAGAATCCCCTCAAATCACCCCATAACAAGCAGTGCAGCAGAGAATCCCCCCAAATCACCCCATAACAAGCAGTGCAGCAGGGCACCCCCCCCCCCAAATCACATAATAACAAGTAGTACAGCAGAGAATCCCCCCAAATCGCCCCATAACAAGCAGTGCAGCAGAGAATCCCCCCAAATCACCCCATAACAAGCAGTGCAGTAGAGAATCCCCACAAATCACCCCATAATAAGCAGTACAGCAGAGAATCCCCCCAAATCACCCCATAACAAGCAGTGCAGCAGAGAATCCCCACAAATCACCCCATAACAAGCAGTAAAGCAGAGAATCCCCCCAAATCACCCCATAACAAGCAGTGCATCAGAGAATCCCCCCAAATCGCCCCATAACAAGCAGTGCAGCAGAGAATCCCCCCAAATCACCACATAACAAGCAGTGCAGCAGAGAATCCCCCCAAATCACCCCATAACAAGCAGTGCAGCAGAGAATCCCCCCAAATCACCCCATAATAGGCAGTGCAGCAGAGAATCCACCAAATCACCCCATATCAAGCAGTGCAGCAGAGAATCCACCAAATCACCCCATAACAAGCAGTGCAGCAGAGCATCCCCCCAAATCACCCCATAACAAGCAGTGCAGCAGAGAATCCCCCCAAATCACCCCATAATAGGCAGTGCAGCAGAGAATCCACCAAATCACCCCATATCAAGCAGTGCAGCAGAGAATCCACCAAATCACCCCATAACAAGCAGTGCAGCAGAGAATCCACCAAATCACCCCATAACAAGCTGTGCAGCAGAGCATCCCCCCAAATCACCCCATAACAAGCAGTGCAGCAGAGAATCCCCCCAAATCACCCCATAATAGGCAGTGCAGCAGAGAATCCACCAAATCACCCCATATCAAGCAGTGCAGCAGAGAATCCACCAAATCACCCCATAACAAGCAGTGCAGCAGAGAATCCCCTCAAATCACCCCATAACAAGCAGTGCAGCAGAGAATCCCCCCAAATCACCCCATAAAGAGCAGTGCAGCAGAGAATCCCCCAAATCACCCCATAACAAGCAGTGCAGCAGAGAATCCCCCAAATCACCCCATAACAAGCAGTGCAGCAGAGAATCCCCCAAATCACCCCATAACAAGCAGTTCAGCAGAGAATCCCCCAAATCACCCCATAACAAGAAGTACAGCAGAGTATCCCCCAAATCACCCCATAACAAGCATTACAGCAGAGTATCCCCACAAATCACCCCATATCAAGCAGTGCAGCAGAGAATCCCCACAAATCACCCCATAACAAGCAGTGCAGCAGAGAATCCCCCCCAAATCACCCCATAACAAGCAGTGCAGCAGAGTATCCCCCGAATCACCCCATAACAAGCAGTGCAGCAGAGAATCCCCCCCAAATCACCCCATAACAAGCAGTGCAGCAGAGTATCCCCCGAATCACCCCATAACAAGCAGTGCAGCAGAGAATCCCCCCCAAATCACCCCATAACAAGCAGTGCAGCAGAGAATCCCCCCGTATAACGCCATAATAAGCAGTACAGCAGAGAATCCCCCCAAATCACCCCCAACAAGCAGTGCAGCAGAGAATCCCCCCAAATCACCCCATAAGAAGCATTACAGCAGAGCATCCCCCAAATCACCCCATAACAAGTAGTGCAGCAGAGAATCCCCCAAATCACCCCATAACAAGCATTACAGCAGAGTATCCCCCAAATAACCCCATAACAAGCATTACAGCAGAGCATCCCCCAAATCACCCCATAACAAGTAGTGCAGCCGAGAATCCCCTCAAATCACCCCATAACAAGCATTCCAGCAGAGCATCCCCTAAATCACCCCATAACAAGTAGTGCAGCAGAGAATCCCCCCAAATCACCCCATAACAAGTAGTGCAGCAGAGAATCCCCCCAAATCACCCCATAACAAGCATTACTGCAGAGTAGCCCCCAAATTACCCCATAACAAGCATTACAGCAGAGCATCCCCCAAATCACCCCATAACAAGTAGAGCAGCAGAGAATCCCCCAAATCACCCCATAACAAGCATTACTGCAGAGTAGCCCCCAAATTACCCCATAACAAGCATTCCAGCAGAGTATCGCCCTAAGTCACACCATAGCAATTAGTGCAGCAGAGTATTGCCCCAAATCACCCCATAACAAGCAGTGCAGCAGAGAATCCCCTCAAATCACCCCATAACAAGCAGTGCAGCAGAGAATCCACCAAATCACCCCATAACAAGCAGTGCAGCAGAGTATCCCCCAAAATCACCCCATAACAAGCAGTGCAGCAGAGCATCACCCCAAATCACACCATAACAAGCATTACAGCAGAGAATCGCCCCAAGTCACCCCATAACATTTAGTGCAGCAGAGTATCGCCCCAAATCACCCCATAACAATTAGTGCAGAAGAGAATCCCCTCAAATCACTCCATAACAAGCAGTGCAGCAGAGTATCTCCCAAAATCACCCCATAACAAGCAGTGCAGCAGAGAATACCCCCAAATCACCCCATAACAAGCAGTGCAGCAGAGTATCCCCCCAAATCACCCCATAACAAGCAGTGCAGCAGAGTATCCCCCCAAATCACCTCATAACAAGCAGTGCAGCAGAGTATCCCCCCAAATCACCCCATAACAAACAGTGCAGCAAAGAATACCCCCAAATCACCCCATAACAAGCAGTGCAGCAGAAAATCCCACCAAATCACCCCATAACAAGCAGTGCAGCAGAGTATCCCCCCAAATCACCCCATAACAAGAAGTGCAGCAGAGAATCCCCCCAAATCACCCCATAACAAGCACTGCAGCAGAGAATCCCCTCAAATCACTCCATAACAAGCAGTACAGCAGAGTATCTCCCAAAATCACCCCATAACAAGCATTACAGCAGAGTATTCCCCCCAAATCACCCCATAACAAGCAGTGCAGCAGAGAATCCCCCCAAATCACCCCATAACAAGCAGTGCAGCAGAGTATCCCCCCAAATCACCCCATAACAAGCAGTGCATCAGAGAATCCCCCCAAATCACCCCATAACAAGTAGTGCAGCAGAGATTCCCCCCAAATCACCCCATAACAAGCATTACTGCAGAGTAGCCCCCAAATTACCCCATAACAAGCATTACAGCAGAGCATCCCCCAAATCACCCCATAACAAGTAGTGCAGCAGAGAATCCCCCAAATCACCCCATAACAAGCATTACAGCAGAGTAGCCCCCAAATTATCCCATAACAAGCATTACAGCAGAGCATACCCCAAATCACCCCATAACAAGTAGTGCAGCAGAGAATCCCCTCAAATCACCCCATAACAAGCATTCCAGCAGAGTATCGCCCCAAGTCACCCCATAGCAATTAGTGCAGCAGAGTATTGCCCCAAATCACCCCATAACAAGCAGTGCAGCAGAGAATCCCCTCAAATCACCCCATAACAAGCAGTGCAGCAGAGAATCCCCCCAAATCACCCCATAACAAGCAGTGCAGCAGAGTATCCCCCAAAATCACCCCATAACAAGCAGTGCAGCAGAGCATCACCCCAAATCACACCATAACAAGCATTACAGAAGAGTATCCCCCAAATCACCCCATAACAAGAAGTGCAGCAAAGAATCCCTCAAATCACCCCATAACAAGCATTCCAGCAGAGAATCGCCCCAAGTCACCCCATAACATTTAGTGCAACAGAGTATCGCCCCAAATCACCCCATAACAATTAGTGCAGAAGAGAATCCCCTCAAATCACCCCATAACAAGCAGTGCAGCAGAGAATCCCCTCAAATCACCCCATAACAAGCAGTACAGCAGAGTATCTCCCAAAATCACCCCATAACAAGCATTACAGCAGAGTATTCCCCCCAAATCACCCCATAACAAGCAGTGCAGCAGAGAATCCCCCCAAATCACCCCATAACAAGCAGTGCAGCAGAGTATCCCCCCAAATCACCCCATAACAAGCAGTGCAGCAGAGTATCCCCCCAAATCACCTCATAACAAGCAGTGCAGCAGAGTATCCCCCCAAATCACCCCATAACAAACAGTGCAGCAGATAATCCCCCCAAATCACCCCATAACAAGCAGTGCAGCAGAAAATCCCCCCAAATCACCCCATAACAAGCAGTGCAGCAGAGTATCCCCCCAAATCACCCCATAACAAGAAGTGCAGCAGAGTATTCCCCCAAATCACCCCATAACAAGCAGTGCAGCAGAGAATCCCCCCAAATCACCCCATAACAAGCAGTGCAGCAGAGGATCCCCCCAAATCACCCCATAACAAGCAGTGCATCAGAGAATCCCCCCAAATCACCCCATAACAAGCAGTGCAGCAGAGAATCCCCCAAATCACCCCATAACAAGCAGTACAGCAGAGAATCCCCCCAAATCACTCCATAACAAGCAGTGCAACCGAGAATCCCCCCAAATCACTCCATAACAAGCAGTGCAGCAGAGAATCCCCCCAAATCACCCCATAACAAGCAGTGCAACCGAGAATCCCCCCAAATCACTCCATAACAAGCAGTGCAGCAGAGAATCCCCCCAAATCACCCCATAACAAGCAGTGCAGCAGAGTATCCCCCAAATCACCCTATAACAAGCAGTGCAGCAGAGAATCCCCCCAAATCACCCCATAACAAGCAGTGCATCAGAGAATCCCCCCAAATCACCCCATAACAAGCAGTGCAGCAGATAATCCCCCCAAATCACCCCATAACAAGCAGTGCATCAGAGAATCCCCCCAAATCACCCCATAACAAGCAGTACAGCAGAGAATCCCCCCAAATCACCCCATAACAAGCAGTGCAGCAGATAATCCCCCCAAATCACCCCATAACAAGCAGTGCATCAGAGAATCCCCCCAAATCACTCCATAACAAGCAGTACAGCAGAGAATCCCCCCAAATCACCCCATAAGAAGCAGTGCAGCAGAGAATCCCCCCAAATCACCCCATAACAAGCAGTGCATCAGAGAATCCCCCCAAATCACTCCATAACAAGCAGTGCAGCAGAGTATCCCCCCAAATCACCCCATAACAAGCAGTGCAGCAGAGTATCCCCCCAAATCACTCCATAACAAGCAGTGCAGCCGAGAATCCCCCCAAATCACCCCATAACAAGCAGTGCAGCATAGAATCCCCCCAAATCACCCCATAACAAGCAGTGCAGCAGAGTATCCCCCCAAATCACCCCATAACAAGCAGTGCAGCAGAGAATCCCCCAAATCACCCCATAACCAGCAGTTCAGCAGAGAATCACCCCAAATCACCCCATAACAAGTATTGCAGCAGATAATCCCCCTAAATCACCCCATAACAAGCATTGCAGCAGAGAATCCCCCCAAATCATCCCATAACAAGTATTGCAGCAGAGAATCCCCCCAAATCACCCCATAACAAGCAGTACAGCAGAGAATCCCCCCAAATCACCCCATAACAAGCAGTACAGCAGATAATCCCCCCAAATCACCCCATAACAAGCAATACAGCAGAGCATCCCCCAAATCACCCCATAACAAGCAGTGCAGCAGAGTATCCCCCAAATCACCCCATAATAAGCAATACAGCAGAGCATCCCCCAAATCACCCCATAACAAGCAGTGCAGCAGAGTATCCCCCCAAATCACCCCATAACAAACAGTGCAGCAGAGTATCCCCCCAAATCACCCCATAACAAGTATTGCAGCAGATAATCCCCCTAAATCACCCCATAACAAGCAGTGCAGCAGAGAATCCCCCCAAATCATCCCATAACAAGTATTGCAGCAGAGAATCCCCCCAAATCACCCCATAACAAGCAGTACAGCAGAGAATCCCCCCAAATCATCCCATAACAAGCAGTGCAGCAGAGAATCCCCCCAAATCACCCCATAACAAGCAGTACAGCAGAGTATCCCCCCAAATCACCCCATAACAAGCAGTACAGCAGAGAATCCCCCCAAATCACCCCATAACAAGCAGTACAGCAGAGTATCCCCCCAAATCACCCCATAACAAGCAGTGCAGCAGAGAATCACCCCAAATCACCCCATAACAAGCAGTGCAGCAGAGCATCCCTCCAAATCACTCCATAACAAGCAGTACAGCAGAGAATCCCCCCAAATCACCCCATAACAAGCAGTACAGCAGAGAATCCCCCCAAATCACCCCATAACAAGCAGTGCAGCAGAGTATCCCCCAAATTACCCCATAACAAGCAGTGCAGCAGGGCACCCCCCCCCAAATCACCCCATAACAAGCAGTGCAGCAGAGAATCCCCCCAAATCACCCCATAACAAGCAGTGCAGCAGAGAATCCCCCCAATTCACCCCATAACTCCATCATCTAGAATAGTATGATAACGTATCAATGAAGCGAAATCATGGAAGGATCAAGGAATCCTTTATTTGTGCCGATCTCCCACCTAAAAGTGGGACATACGCTGAAAAGCAGGGACAGTCCCGCCAAATAAGGGACAGTTATGGGAAGGGGGTGTTAAAGCTCACCTGTATCATCCTTCTAATATTACCCGGAATCCTATAAATGTGGGGCTGTTTCCTCGCAGCTCGGCATCCCTCCAGGCAGGAGCTGCACATTGTCCCCTTTTCTGGCTTTTCCTGACTTACCCGGCGGGTGACTCCTTCTCGCACAGCTTTTCTATAGGGTGTGGGAGCTAGTTACTAAGCTAAGGGTCATAATAGGATGTCACTCACCGCGTGAACTCCTCTGGAATGTCAGTGACATTTAATACAATGTTGCAACATACATCAGCGGGACTGTCACAGTCTATTTAAAGGACCAAAACCCACATACAAAATGAGGGTGCACCACTGTGGTCAATACCTGTGGTCACTGAAATTCAATCAGCCAAAACAAAGGAGGGACTGCGGACCACTCGCCACATCCACCCCAACAAAATGATTCATATAAACATTGTACCAAAAAAAACGTTACACATATAAAAAGGAACACACAATGACAACATATAACACAATTAAAAACAACTGCATCTGCCCCAATTCACAAATATCATCAGACAATAATTCATCAGGGAACTGAATACCTCCCAAAAATATTAATAAACTCCCAAAAAATATATAGAGGAGTAGGAAAATAGCGTGCTATTTGTGCCGGCACAAAAATAAACAAAGGCCCTTATTTAACAAGGGATAGCGCCAGGTAGCGAATGGTGAGCGAACGGTAATGACGCTCACCGCCACGAGAACGCCGGCTCCCCTCCGCAATCACACATTTATCAAGCCGATCCTGCTTAGCGACTGACAGAGCGCCAGATAGCGAATCATTCATCATTATTCCAGCCTCACCCCACAGCGCCAGCGAGCGGCCTTGAACAGCGACAGGTATGACCTCTCGCTACCTGGCGCTCTCCAATGCATTTCAATGGAACAATCTTTAAATATTCATAATTAATTGCTATTTTTTTTTTTTTTTTAAATGTCAAAAATTCTGTGACCACTTCTGCAATGTTAGATAATTTTTTTAAGGTAAAAAAAAAATTGTGCAGAATTGATATTACAGGTCTGATATTAATGTATTCATATTCATATTACTAAATTTTTTTTTTTTTTTTTTAAATGTCAAAAATTCTGTGACCACTTCTGCCATGTTAGATATTTTTTTTAAGGTAAAAAAAAAAAATTGTGCAGAATTGATATTACAGGTCTGATATTAATGTATTCATATTACTAAATGTTTTGAAAAACATGGTTTTTTTTTCCTAAAAATATGGTTGTTTGGGGGTTAAAAATCTACTTTTAACCCATCGCCGCAAGCGCTCTGGGGTTTAAACAAGCATTTCACAGCGCGAGAATTTTTGGAGCGTGATTTGTTAATGAATATGCTGGGAGCCGTTCGCTATGGCCGTTCGCTGTCATGCGCTCCCATACAGCGCGGAACCTGTGAAACAGCGACTCCTAACCCCGTATTCAACATTACCGCACACCGACTGAGTCGCTGTGAACAGCCGAACAACGGCCAAGCACAGCGAATACTAGCGGGCGCTGTGAAAATAACGCTACTGTCGCTACCTGGCGCTATTAATGAATCGGCCTCAAAAGCTATACAATAATGATAAATCCCAGATTACAATAAAAAATCCCAAAATACAATCAAAAGTGACTGGTGCAAGCTTATAATACTAAATGGTGCCTAAATATAATATAAATACAAACGTATAAATAACTAATAAAAATATATAACAATATTATCAATCATACGATATGTGCAATATATATACAATCTCAATCCAATTAATAAGATTGCCAAGTGGCAGTAAAATACCCGATAATGCCCTAAAGCTGAACAATAATTACAGACACAAAAGGACCCATAAAGTGCAATGTGCAAACCTGCAGCAATAGCTAAGAAGCAAATTGTGAAATACAGAGATTACTCAACCATACTGGTGACAGCACATGAGTTCCCAAACAATGAGAGGAGAGACTTAAAGTGGACCAACACCCAGGATTTTGACTATCCTGGGTCTTGGTCCACTTCGATGGGGCACCCCCGATCAGGGTGCCCCGCTGTGTGAAACCCCCCCCAACCCCCCGAAAAACTCACCTCTCCGCGCTCCCAGCGCCAACGTACAAGCTCTATTCCAGGACGTCTAAGCGGCTGCCGCCGCCGCCGCCTCCCGCGCGTCCCTTTTGACGCGCGCAGCGCCCGCGCTGGCCATTCGCAGACGGCCGGCGCGGGCGCGCGCGCACGCCTGCAGGGGCGCGAGGGAGGCGGCGGCGGCCGGCCGCCGCCGAAGGTCAGGTAGGGTTTTTCGGGGGTTTTGGGGGGGTTACACCCCGCGGGACATCCCGATCTCGGATGTCCCGCGGGGTGGGGGGTGATCGGCCCGGGAATCTTATAGATTCCCGGGCCGATCACCCGTGGGTGTTGGTCCACTTTAAAGAACTTAATTTGTACAGTCTGGAGGAAAGAAGGGAGAGAGGGGACGTGATTGAGACCTTTATATATGTGAAATGATTGAATAAGGTTCAGGAGGGAAGTGTTTTTAAGAAGAAGCTTAATGATAGAACAAGGGGCCCAACCTGAAGCTAGTCGGGGGGAAGATCAGGAGCAATGTTAGAAAATATTATTTTACAGAAAGAGTAGTAGATGCTGGGAACTTCCAGCAGAGGTAGTTGAAAAATCAACAATCACTGAATTTAAACATGTCTGGGATAAGCACACATCTATCCTAAGATAAAGAGAACATACAGTATACACATGAGATACAGAGAAAATACAGTATACACATAAGATACAGAGAACATACAGTATATACATAAGATACAGAGAACATACAGTATACACATAAGATACAGAGAACATACAGTATATACATAAGATACAGAGAACATACAGTATACACATAAGATACAGAGAACATACAGTATACACATAAGATACAGAGAACATACAGTATATACATAAGATACAGAGAACATACAGTATATACATAAGATACAGAGAACATACAGTATACACATAAGATACAGAGAACATACAGTATATACATAAGATACAGAGAACATGCGGTATACACATAAGATACAGAGAACATACAGTATACACATAAGATACAGAGAACATACAGTATACACATAAGATACAGAGAACATACAGTATATACATAAGATACAGAGAACATACAGTATACACATAAGATACAGAGAACATACAGTATACACATAAGATACAGAGAACATACAGTATACACATAAGATACAGAGAACATACAGTATATACATAAGATACAGAGAACATGCGGTATACACATAAGATACAGAGAACATACAGTATACACATAAGATACAGAGAACATACAGTATATACATAAGATACAGAGAACATGCGGTATACACATAAGATACAGAGAACATACAGTATACACATAAGATACAGAGAACATACAGTATATACATAAGATACAGAGAACATACAGTATATACATAAGATACAGAGAACATACAGTATACACATAAGATACAGAGAACATACAGTATATACATAAGATACAGAGAACATACAGTATACACATAAGATACAGAGAACATACAGTATATACATAAGATACAGAGAACATACAGTATACACATAAGATACAGAGAACATACAGTATATACATAAGATACAGAGAACATACAGTATACACATAAGATACAGAGAACATACAGTATACACATAAGATACAGAGAACATACAGTATACACATAAGATACAGAGAACATACAGTATATACATAAGATACAGAGAACATACAGTATACACATAAGATACAGAGAACATACAGTATATACATAAGATACAGAGAACATACAGTATACACATAAGATACAGAGAACATACAGTATACACATAAGATACAGAGAACATACAGTATATACATAAGATAAAGAGAACATACAGTATACACATAAGATACAGAGAACATACAGTATACACATAAGATACAGAGAACATACAGTATATACATAAGATACAGAGAACATACAGTATATACATAAGATACAGAGAACATACAGTATACACATAAGATACAGAGCACATACAGTATACACATAAGATACAGAGAACATACAGTATATACATAAGATACAGAGAACATACAGTATATACATAAGATACAGAGAACATACAGTATACACATAAGATACAGAGAACATACAGTATATACATAAGATACAGGGTACATACAGTATACACATAAGATACAGAGAACATACAGTATACACATAAGATACAGAGAACATACAGTATATACATAAGATACAGAGAACATACAGTATACACATAAGATACAGAGAACATACAGTATATACATAAGATACAGAGAACATACAGTATATACATAAGATACAGGGTACATACAGTATACACATAAGGGCCGACTAGATGGACCGTATGGTCTCCTTCTGCCGTCAACCTTCTATGTTTCTATGTTTCTATGTATACACTTATTGTGGTTGTATAATTTATCCTTTGTGGATGTTTATCAGCATTTGGGGAGTTGTCTCCCAGTGCCTGGGGATTGGTGTAGGTGTTTAATTTGTATTGTTATGTGTGATTTTATTATGAGCAACTAATTGAATACATTTATTATTATATTTTCACTTTGGGAGTAGTGCCCTATATATAGACCTCAGTCAGTGTATTCTTGGTTTATGTGCAATAGTAGTAGCTGGGGTTAGGGGAGCATGTCCCTGCAATTATTTGGCTGCGCCTACTTTCTTGCAGCGGTTTATTCACCAAAACCCAGGAGAGTCAAAATCCTGGCTTTTGGTCCACTTTAAAAGAGACCAAAACTGGCCCTGGAGTCTACAAGACTCCAGTGCTGACGTATTTCCGCTTCCCCTGGGCATCCCACACTGGTTAGGAAGGTAAGTACAGGTAAGCACATGGTAGCAGATCGCCTCATTAGGGTCGATTCATGGTCGAGTGAGTTTGCGCACGCTATTTGGAGTGTCAAGTCACGCTCGGGGTTCCACCTAATTCATGGTCGGCAAAATGGGATACTCTTTTGTTTTAGCGTCAATTTGTGCACTAGCGTTCGCCATTGAGCCAATCTGCGCCTGACATTTTCCGCTAGCGTCCTTTTTGCGCACCAAACTGTCTCCGGCGCCTGATTTATGGTATGATTAGAGGGCAGCAAAGAGCGCGCAAATATGGCAATTTGAGGAGTGAATTTCCTCCAGCAAATAGGTGGAGGAAACTGCGGATTCCAATGAGTAACAGGCTTATTTCATTCCAAAAACACACGGCGGCGGCGTCTGGCGTGTCTATGAACAATGAAAGTGTCAGCCGCAGCTCCTTTAAAGTGGACCAACACCCAGGATTTTGACTATCCTGGGTGTTGGTCCACTTCAGGGGGGCCCCCCGATTAAGGGTGCCCCGCTGTTTAAAACCCCCCAGAAAGCCCCCAAAACTCACCTCACCACGCTCCCACGTGGCCGCGCTGACCAATCACCGCCGACGGACAAGCGGGTGACAGCGGCGGACAACACAGTACGTCCGCCGCCGCCTCCCGCGCGCCCCTCTGACAGTGCGCGCGCCCGCGCCGGCCATTCACAAACGGCACGGGCGCGCGCACGTCTAGAGGGGCGCGCGGGAGGCGGCGGTGGCGCATGAGGTACGTTTTTGGGGGGTTTGGGGGGGGGGGTCCCTCCTCATCCAAGATCGGGATGTCCCGCGGTGAGGGAGGTGATCACCCCTGGGTGACGGTCCACTTTAAGAGATTTAACCTTTTTTTTATTTGGGTTCCTATAAAAAAAAATTATAAAACGTTTAAAAAAAAAACACCAAAATTCAGGTCCAAACAACAAAAATGTGGGTCTGAAAGTTTAGCAAAACAATAAAAAACGATGGTTACATTATTAAGCATTAATATGCAAAGCAAACAGAGAGGGTTAAAGAGAACATCTGGGACAAAATATTGGGCAAAAAAACATTAAAGCGGAACTTCACTCTGAATAAGAGCCTATCTTATATGTTTCCTCCTGTACATACAGATTGCTCACATTAATCCAGATCTTCACCCTGAATAACAGTCTATGTTATATGTTTCCCCCACCCTGTACATACAGATTGCTCACATTAATCCGGACCTTCACCCTGAATAAGAGCCTATCTTATATGTTTCCCCCCCTGTACATACAGATTGCTCACATTAATCCGGACCTTCACTCTGAATAAGAGCCTATCTTATATGTTTCCCCCACCCTGTACATACAGATTGCTCACATTAATCCGGACCTTCACCCTGAATAAGAGCCTATCTTATATGTTTCCCCCCCTGTACATACAGATTGCTCACATTAATCCGGACCTTCACTCTGAATAAGAGCCTATCTTATATGTTTCCCCCTTGTACATACAGATTGCTCACAATAATCTGGATCTTCACCCTGAATAAGAGTCTATCTTATATGTTTCCCCACACCCTGTACATACAGATTGCTCACATTAATCCGGACCTTCACCCTGAATAAGAGCCTATCTTATATGTTTCCCCACCCTGTACATACAGATTGCCCACATTAATCCGGACCTTCACCCTGAATAAGAGCCTATCTTATATGTTTCCCACACCCTGTACATACAGATTGCCTACATTAATCCGGACCTTTACCCTGAATAAGAGCCTATCTTATATGTTTCCCACACCCTGTACATACAGATTGCTCACATTAAAAATCATCCTACCTGCACCTACTGCATGTTATGAGCCTTTAAACATCCAAGATGACGGCTCATGGAACATCAGGCAGCCTGCAAACAGGAAGTGCCTTCTGACTGTGCTGCTCTGCATTCTGGGATTGCTGACCTTTTCCTGACCCCAGCTCTGCTCTGTCTGAGCAAAGCACAGCTATAACCCATCCCCCTGTACTTTATCCCACTCTCCTCTCCTCAGTAAGTGTGATGCACCTGAGGCAAGATGGCGGCGCCCGTATCCTAAAGTCCTTAACAGAGTTGCAGCCCAGGGGGGAAACAATAATAAGTAAGTCACTAAAAACTTAAAATATATTAATTTTAAATGCTGGGGAATAGTTTTTTTAAGGGTTTGAGCTTTTCTATTTTTAATTTATTTTAATGCATAGATGGCCATTGTATGCTTGCGCACACATAGGAATTCGTCCTCCGCATTTAACCCATCCGTGCAGTGAGTGTACAATAAATCATGATGAAGGTCCGGTTTAAGGGTTAAAGAGAAATATCTGAGGCCAACCAAGTTCCATTTCTTGGGGCATCCTGAATTGGGTAAAACCCCCCAGAAGCCCCGTTTCCCTCCCCTTGTCCCGCGCGTCTCTTCGTCGTGGCGCAATCCCGCTCACCTCTAGCTGTGCGCACACCTTTCTGAATGTGCGGCGTGGGCACGCAATGGCTCGGAGGTGAGCAAGGGATGCGGACGCCAGCGCACTCCACTCCCATCGCCGCCGCTCGGCTGCTTAGCCGTCCACTCGGCTTAACCGCCAGCAGAGCCAATGGGAGCCGAGTGAAAGCGAGTGCACCGATTGGTTGCTCAGCTAATCAGCGCGCTCGAGTCTGCATCAATGGAGCGACAGGAAGGTGAGTGACCTAGGTGCATACACACAGCGGGGCATCCCAATTTGGGACGCTCCCACTGAGAGGAACAACACCCCCGAAAATCGTTCCGCTTTAGCTGGAATCAGAATAACCTCCAACAAACTATTCCAAAAATATGGAGAACACAGGTTCTTCCAGAAGCTGGAGAGATCAAATCTATATGGAGAAACGGTAATGTAAAGGGGAGAAACATGGGGGACCATCGAGAGCAGTTAATGTGGACCAATAATGAAAAATGGTCCGGCAACAGAGGGCGACAGAATCTCTAGGTAAGCTTGGCACTAAAAGGGTTAAACTGCAAAATTGCCTCAACCCGATCAACCCGGTTTTGGTCCTTACCCCGATCGGGGATGCCCCGCTGTGTGAAAGCACGCAGGTCGCCGAAACCGACTCGCCTCTTCCCGGTCCTGCGGCGTATCCGCGGCTGCTCGCCCAATCAGCGCGCTCGGATCCGCTCGCGTCAGCGTGTCCAAGCCTTCGTCTAAGGCGCTGATGGACGCATCCCCTGCTACACTCTAACCAGGGGTGTACCTGCATCGGCCATTCACAAATGCCTGGCGCCCTGCTAGAGGAATAGCGGGGATGCGGCTCGCGCATGCGCCGTTGGACCGGGAAGCAAGGTAAGTGTATGGGGCGACCTGGGGGGTGTCACACAGCGGGGCATCCCGATTTTGGATGCCTCGGGGGGAGGGAATCGATCAGCCCAGGAATCTTATAGATTCCCGGGCCCATCACCATGGGTTTTGGTCCACTTTAAGTGCTTAGCCAGGCCATTTGCGCTTCATAACAGCAGATTTACCTTCTCCATTGGGATCGCCAATTGGTGCGCTTCACATATGCTCTAGGGGTGCGCACGCAGCCATTATTCATGCGCCTAGGTGCACGCGGAATTGCTTGGGCTCTGCCAAAGGGCTTTATTCATGAATGGATAGTGACAGGTAGCGCCTTGTAAGCGACAGGTAGTGCCAGGTGAACGCCGGCCGCAGCACGCAATTCCATATTTATGAAGGCGATTCTGGCGAGCGCCTCTTACAGCGACCGATTCATCATTCATTCATAGCGACCGATTCATCATTACAGGTGGCTCAGCGTATAGCGCCGGCGCTCTAGCTTCCATAGCGCCTGGTATTACCTGTCGCTACCTGTCGCTCTCCCATACATTTCAATGGCTGTTTCATTTCTTCTCTTTAAACAGATTTTTATTTTATTTTATTTTTATAATAAAATCCTTGTGTGAGGTCTCCTATCCTTTTACTTTTTTCTTTAATGGGAGGCCGATTCATCAATAGCGGCAGGTAGCGACAGTTGAGCGTCTGTAGCGGCATTTTCAGAGCGCCCGCTAGTAGTCGCTGTGCTTGGCCGTTGTTCGGTAGTTGATAGCGACTCAGTCGGTTTGCCGTAATGTTGAATATTGGGTGAGGAGTCGCTATTTGACAGGTTCCGCGCTGTATGGGAGCGCATGATAGCGACTGGTCAGAGCAACCGGCTCCCACCATATTCATCCAAAAATCACGCTCAAAAAATTATCGCGCTGTGAAATGCATGTTTAAACCCCAGAGCGCTGGCGGCGATGGGTTAAAAGTAGTTTTTTAACCCCCAAACAACCATATTTTTGGAAACCAAAAAAAACAAGTTTTTAAAATAATTTAGTAATATGAATACATTAATATCAGACCTGTAATATCAATTCTGTACAAAGTTTTTTTTTATTTTTTTTACCTTAAAAAAATTATCTAACATGGCAGAAGTGGTCACAGAATTTTTCACATTTAAAAAAAAAAAAAAAAAAAACATTAATAACAATTAATTATGAATATTTAAAGATTGTTCCATTGAAATGCATTGGAGAGCGCCAGGTAGCGAGAGGTCATACCTGTCGCTGTTCAAGGTCGTACACTGGCGCTGTGGGCTGAGGCTGGAATAATGATGAATGAGTGGCTATATGGCGCTATCTCAGTCGCTAAGCAGGATTGGCTTGATAAATGTGTGATTGTGGTGGGGAGCCGGCGTTCTCGTGGCGGTGCCCGTCATTACCGGCCGCTCACCAGTCGCTACCTGTCGCTATTCCTTCATAAATAAGGGTCTAAGAATTGTCATTACAGATCTGGCACTCTTTTTGTGCACCGACCATGAATCGACTCTATTGTGTCCGCATCAAAGTGGGCCTATAGTCCCAAAAGGTTCCCCTCTTCCCAAGTAGGCTTCTCTTTGAGATCACCGGGCACCGCCGGCTCTATCCAGTTTTAATGCTTTAGGTTAGTATTGTGCCTTTAAATGTTTCATGTGTATACAGACACTTCACGCGTTTCATGTCACAGTAGCAGCAAAGTACACAAAGGCTGCACAGCGGATCGATTGTTCTCCCCGGGCTCCGATCCAGACGCTCCATCGTCTCTATTATATAAATCTCTGGATCTGACATTTCCCAGCTCCGGAGAGCGAAACCTGCAACGCAGCTTCGTGAGCGCAATCGCCGCGGCTCCCCGTCTCCTGTAACTTATCCTTAAACCGGACCTTCACCAGGATTTAATGAAAAGCCCAAACCCTTAAAAAACTATTCCCCAGCATCTAAAATTAATATATTTTAAGTTTTTAGTCACTTACTTATTATTCTTTCCCCCACTGGGCTGCAACTCTGTTCAGGACTTTAGGATACGGGCGCCGCCATCTTGACTCAGAAGCATCACACTTACTGAGGAGAGGAGAGCGGGATGAAGTACAGGGGGCGGGTTATAGCTGTGCTTTGCTCAGACAGAGCAGAGCTGGGGTCAGGAAAAGATCAGCAATCCCAGAATGCAGAGCAGCACAGTCAGGAGGCACTTCCTGTTTGCAGGCTGCCTGATGCTCCATGAGCCGCCATCTTGGATGTTTAAAGGCTTATAACATGCAGTAGATGCAGGTAGGATGATTTTTAATGTGGGCAATCTGTATGTACAGGGTGTGGGAAACATATAAGATAGGCTCTTATTCAGGGTGAAGGTCCGGATTAATGTGAGCAATCTGTATGTACAGGGTGTGGGAAACATATAAGACAGGCTCTTATTCAGGGTGAAGGTCCGGATTAATGTGGGCAATCTGTATGTACAGGGGGGAGGAACATATAAGATAGACTCTTATTCAGGGTGAAGGTCCAGGTTAATGTGGGCAATCTGTATGTACAGGATATGGGAAACATATAAGATAGGCTCTTATTCAGGGTGAGGGTCCGGATTAATGTGAGCAATCTGTATGTACAGGGTGTGGGAAACATATAAGATAGGCTCTTATTCAGGGTGAAGGTCCGGATTAATGTGGGCAATCTGAATGTACAGGGTGGGGGAAACATATAAGATAGGCTCTTATTCAGAGTGAAGGACCGCTTTAAGATGGAACAAAACCCCTGTGGTCTGGCCCTGGAATGTATAAGATCACTGACCTTTCCCCGGTGCAGCGTGCCGGCGCAGGTTCTCATCTGCTGAAGGCGGATTCCCGCATCCTTGCGCTGTGTGCGCCCTCCAGTCCCAGCCATTGAAATAGGCTCAGGGCAGCAGGGGATGCGGCAGCTCTCGCTCCCTATTCACACTAATCAGAGCACGCCGTATTGCGCCACTATCCCGGGGCATCCTGGTTTGGAGTGACCCGCTGTGTGAAACACCACGTTCACCAAGGTCACTTACCTCTCCTGGAGCCCAAGCTGCAGCCAGACCAGCAGCAGGGAATCCTATATGCATGTGTGTGCGGCATCACTAGGCTCCCTCCGGCCGTGCGCGGCCATGCTCAGCCATTCAGTTGTGGCGGGGCCTTGCACAGCTGAGAAGGGAAAATTCCTATGTGTGCATAAGGCCACATATGCACAAAAAAAAAGGGATATTGCAAATTGGTTGTAAAAAAAAAAGAGTGTTGGTGCCCGATAATGACTATCCTGGGTTTTGGTCCTTGCCCTCGGGGTACAACGATCGAGGATGCCCCAGGTGAAACCCCCCCAGGTCCCTCTCCCCGGTCCTGCGGCTCATGCGCGGCCTCTCGTCCGGTCAGCGCGCTCAGATCTGCTCCCGGACCCTCGTTTAGGAACTCGTCTAAGGCGACCGGTTCCCCCCGCTACCCTCTAACAAGGACCGTGTCCGCATTGGCCATTCACGAATGCCTAGCGCGGCCACGCGTCCTGCTACAGGGATAGCGCCGCTGCTTGCGCCGTTGGACTGGGAATGGAAGGTGAGTATATGGGCGACCTGGGGGGTTTCACACAGCAGGGCATCCCGATTTTGGACGCCCTCAACGGAGGGAATCAATGGGCCCGGGAATCTTATAGATTCCCGTCCCGATCTCCATGGGTTTTGGTCCACTTTAAATGCTGGGCGACCATCTCCATAGGGGAGAACTAGTGGAGAACCTCTCCACCTCAAATCCAATCGGGTGCCGGACGATATATATAATTTTCCTGGAAATCCCTAGGAATTCCTGCAAAAGTCAAAAGTTAAACAAAGCAAAATAATGAAAAATGGTCCGGCAACAGAGGGTGACGGGGAGGCCGATTCATTAATAGCGGCAGGTAGCGACAGTTGAGCGACTGTAGCGGCATTTTCAGAGCGCCCGCTAGTAGTCGATGTGCTTGGCCGTTGTTCGGTTGTTGATAGCGACTCAGTCAGTGTGCAGTAATGTTGAATACGGGGTGACGAGTCGCTATTTGACAGGTTCCGCGATGTATGGGAGCACATGATAGCGACTGGTGAGAGTGACCGGCTCCCACCATATTCATCCAAAAATCACGCTCCAAAAATTCTCGCGCTGTGAAATGCTTGTACCCCAGAGCGCTGGCGGCGATGGGTTAAAAGTAGTTTTTTAACCCCCAAACCACCATATTTTTGGAAACCAAAAAAAATTTTGAAATAATTTAGTAATATGAATACATTAATATCAGACCTGTAATATCAATTCTGTACAATTTTTTTTTTTACCTTAAAAAAAATATCTAACATTGCAGAAGTGGTCACAGAATTTTTCACATTTAAAAAAAAAAAAAAACATTAATAACAATTAATTATTAATATTTAAAGATTGTTCCATTGAAATGCATTGGAGAGCGCCAGGTAGCGAGAGGTCATACCTGTCGCTGTTCAAGGTCGGACGCTGGCGCTGTGGGCTGAGGCTGGGATAATGATGAATGAGTCGCTATCTGGCGCTATCTCAGTCGCTAAGCAGGATCGGCTTGATAAATGTGTGATTGTGGTGGGGAGCCGGCGTTCTCGTGGCGGGGCCCGTCATTACCGGCCGCTCACCCGTCGCTACCTGTCGCTATTCCTTCATAAATAAGGGCCAAAATCTCTAGGTAGCCTGGCACTGAAAGGGTTAAACTTTAAAACTGCCTCGCCCCGCGTTGCCCCCCCCCCCCCCCCCCCATCGGCATTGTGTAACACAAAGGTTTGTCCTCTATGTCGTTGGTTCTCTGCTGTGACGCTGGGAATGTCAGTGAGCTCTGGGATAGAGATCACATGATCGCAGAGATCCCTGCAGACATTGGCCGGGGTCCTTTATGGGGTGCAGGTGTTTATATTGGGGTTACAGGCATCAGTACAGTGTTACAGGGGTTACAGGAGACCCTGTGCTGCGGCTTTGGGTCCCCCAAATGCATACCTCCCAAGTGTCCCTGATTTGGAGGGAATGTCCCTCTTTTGAGTCCATGTCCCCCTGCCCCTTGCTGTTCTCATTTGTCCCTCTTTGAGGTGTAACATGCAGATCTGCAGCAATAAATGATTCATTTCCCTATTCAAAGTGTTTTCTATTGTTGTAACTGTAACATCCTATCTCTTATCCATCAATCAATTAATCAATGAGGGGGCGTGCCTTCATCCAACCCTCAACGAGGGAGAGGGGATTCATTTACATATTGTCCCTCTTTGAGGTGTATCATGCAGATCTGCAGCAATAAATGATTCATTTGCGTATTCAAAGTGTTTCTATTGTTGTAACTGTTACACCCTATCTACTATCCAGCGATCATTGAGGGGGGCGTGGCTTCAGCCATATCTTAATGAGGGGGCGTGACTTTATCCATCTCTTAATGAGGGGCGTGCATTCATCCATTTCACAATGACCTCAATAAGGAGGTTTGGCTTCATTTACATATTATTTCTCTTTGAGGTGTAACATGCAGATCTGCAGCAATAAATGATTTATTTGCCTATTCAAAGTGTTTCTATTGTATTAACTGTTACACCCTATCTCCTATCCATTCCTTAATGAGGGGCGTGGCTTCATCTATCTCTCAATGAGGGGCGTGGCTTCATCTATCTCTCAAAGAGGGGATGTGGCTCCTTCAATAAGGAGGTTTGGCTTAATTTACATATTGTCCCTCTTTGAGGTGTATCATGCAGATCTGCAGCAATAAATGATTCATTTGCATATTCAAAGTGTTTCTATTGTTTTAACTGTTATAACCTATCCATTCCTCAATCAGGGGGCGTGGCCTAATTTATCTCCCAAGTGTCCCTGATTTGGAGGGACTGTCCCTCTTTTGAGTCCATGTTCCCTCGTTGTTCTCATTTGTCCCTCTTTGAGGTGTAACATGCAGATCTGCAGCAATAAAATATGAATTTGCCTATTCAAAGTGTTTATATTGTTTTAACTGTTATAACCTATCCATTCCTCAATGAGGGGGTGTGACTTCATACATCTCTCAATGAGGGGGCGTGGCTTCATACATCTCTTAATTAGGGGGGTGGCTTCATACATATCTCAATGAGGGGCGTGGCTTCATTTACATATTGTCCCTCTTTGAGGTGTAACATGCAGATCTGCAGCAATAAAAGATTAATTTGCCTATTCAAAGTGTTTCTATTGCTGCCCAGGTGAAGCCAGGAAAACTGTCAGCGCTGCTACGTGCAGGACCAGAGAAAAACACACTGATGTAATGGATCAGGCTAAATAGCTATGATCGGATGGGGGACCAGAAACTGCAGCACACTCTGTGACAGCCAACACCTCCTACTCAAGTCTATGACTTAGTTACAGGCTCATCTGATCTACATCCTCCCCGGCACGGCCCAGGTGAGGCCAGGAAAACTGTCAGCGCTGCTACGTGCAGGACCAGAGAAAAATCACAATGATGTAATGGATCAGGCTGAATAGATATGATCGGATGGGGGACCAGAAACTGCAGCACAGTCTGTGACAGCCAACATCTCCTACTGAAGCCTATGAATTAGCCAGGGGCTCAACTGATTTACAACCTCCACGGCACTGCCCACAGAGAACTGTCAGCGCTGTTACGTGCAGGACCAGAGCGAAATCACAATGATGTAATGGATCAGGTTGAATAGATATGATTAGATGGGGGACCAGAAACTGCAGCACAATCTGTGACAGCCAATACCTCCTACTGAAGCCTGTGACTTAGACACAGGCTCACCTGTCCTACATCCTCCTCGGCGCAGTCCAGGAGAACTGTCAGCGCTTAGTGCAGGACCAGAGAAAAATGACAGTGTGACACGGGGGCGGTTCATAGGGGATAGAAGTGAATTGTACAGAAACCTCACAGTAAGCAACGCACACCAGGCTGGGGGACCAGAAACTGCAGCACACACTGCGAAGCAAGGAGAACTGTCAGCACTACGTGCAGGACCAGAGAAAAATCACAATGATGTAATGGATCAGGCTGAATAGATATGATCAGATGGGGGACCAGAAACTGCAGCACACACTGTGACAGCCAATCAGGAGATAGAAGTGAATTCGACGGCATCTCACCCAAGTGACGCTGGGGGACCAGAAGCTGCAGCACACACTGCGAAGCCAGGAGAACTGTCAGCGCTACGTGCAGGACCAGAGTAAAAATAACACTGATGTTATCGATCAGACTGAATAGCTATGATCAGATGGGGGACCAAAAACTGCAGCACACACTGCGAATTCTGCGGCATCTCACCCAGACCCCACAGTAAGTGACGGACACCGGGTTGGGGGACAAGAAGCTGCAGCACACACTGCAAAGCCAGGAGAACTGACAGCGCTACGTGCACGACCAGAGAAAAATCACAATGATGTAATGGATGAGGCCGAATAGCTATGATCACATGGGGGACCAGAAACTGCAGCACACACTGCGAAGCTAGGAGAACAATCAGCGCTACGTGCAGGACCAGAACAAAATGACACTGATGTAATGGATCTGGCCGAATAGATATGATCAGATGGGGGAGCAGAAACTGAAGCACACACTGTGACAGCCAATCAGGGGATAGAAGCGAATTCTACGGCATCTCATCCATCCAGGGCTGGGGGACCAGAAGCTGCAGCACACACTGCAAAGCCAGGAGAATTGTCAGCGATACGTGCAGAACCAGAAAAGAATGACACTGATGTAATGGATCATGCTGAATAGCTATAATCAGATGGGGGACCAGAATCTGCAGCACACTCAGTAAATTGAGAACTGTCAGTGCTACGCGCAGGACCAGAGAAAAATGACAATGATGTAATGGATCAGGCAGAATAGATATGATCAGATGGGGGACCAGAAACTGCAGCACACTGCGACAGGGGATAGAAGTGAATTCCACGGCATCTCATCCATCCAGGGCTGGGGGACAAGAAGCTGCAGCACACACTGCGAAGCCAGGAGAACTGTCAGCGCTACGTGCAGGACCAGAGAAAAAATAACACTGGTACCTACCTGTCGCCTCCCTATTGCAGGAAGAGCCGCACACACGACACCCGACACCCGCCGCTCCGAATAAACAGCGAGGTTGATCATTCACCGATGATTAAATGTCACGACTCGTCGTGGCCCCGCCCCCTCCCCTGAAGGCCCCGCCCCTCATCCCACACGACCCCGCCCCCGCGCGCACCAGGAAGATGAGCGAGCGCGTTGCGCAATATCAGAGCCGCGAATTCCCCGAACACCGGGCGAAGCCTGAGAAG
The DNA here is from genome assembly GCA_027917425.1 of Gastrophryne carolinensis. NCBI lineage: Eukaryota > Metazoa > Chordata > Amphibia > Anura > Microhylidae > Gastrophryne > Gastrophryne carolinensis. The sequence goes on from CM051236.1 coordinate 25,899,621, forward strand.
CCCGGCACCGCATTACCCGCAGCACCCGGGGCACCCAACTTCCGGGACATCACCGGAGGTAAGTCTTTCCACCAATCAGAAACCATGAAATAAGATCAGCGGCTTCTTAAAGGGAAAGCATCGTCTCGCTAGGTTACAGGTATAGATGTTATACCGGACCTTCAGCATCATTTATAAAAAAAAAGCCCAAACCCTTATAAACCTATTCCCCAGCATCTAACCGTAATATATTTTACGTTTTTAGTCACTTTTTATTCTTTCTCCCACTGGGCTGCAACTCTGTTCAGAACTCTAGGATACGGGCACCGCCATCTTGCGTCAGAAGCATCACATACTGAGGAGAGGAGAGGGGGATAAAGTGCAGGTGGGGTATAGCTGTGCTTTGCACAGACAGAGCAGAGTTGGGGTCAGGGAAAGGACAGTAATCCCAGAATGCAGAGCGACACAGTCAGAAGACACTTTCAAGGCTCATAACATGCAGTAGATGCAGGTAGGATGATTTTTAATGTGAGCAATCTGTATGTACAGGGTGTGGGAAACGTATAAGATAGGCTCTTATTCAGAGTGAAGGTCCGGATTAATGTGAGCAATCTGTATTTACAGGGGGGGAACATATAAGATAGGCTCTTATTCAGGGTGAAGGTCTGGATTAATGTGAGCAATCTGTATTTACAGGGGGGGAACATATAAGATAGGCTCTTATTCAGAGTGAAGGTCCGGATTAATGTGAGCAATCTGTATTTACAGGGGGGGAACATATAAGATAGGCTCTTATTCAGAGTGAAGGTCCGGATTAATGTGAGCAATCTGTATTTACAGGGGGGGAACATATAAGATAGGCTCTTATTCAGAGTGAAGGTCCGGATTAATGTGAGCAAGCTGTATGTACAGGGTGTGGGAAACATATAAGATAGGCTCTTATTCAGGGTGAGGGTCCGGATTAATGTGAGCAATCTGTATGTACAGGGTGTGGGAAACATATAAGATAGACTCTTATTCAGGGTGAAGGTCCGGATTAATGTTAACAATCTGTATGTACAGGGTGTGGGAAACATATAAGATAGGCTCTTATTCAGGGTGAAGGTCCGGATTAATGTGAGCAATCTGTATATACAGGGTGTGGGAAACATATAAGATAGGCTCTTATTCAGGGTGAGGGTCCGGATTAATATGAGCAATCTGTATGTACAGGGTGTGGGAAACATATAAGATAGGCTCTTATTCAGGGTGAGGGTCCGGATTAATGTGGGCAATCTGTATGTACAGGGGGGAAACATATAAGATAGACTCTTATTCAGAGTGAAGGTCCGGATTAATGTGAGCAATCTGTATGTACAGGGGGGAAACATATAAGATAGACTCTTATTCAGGGTAAAGGTCCGGATTAATGTGGGCAATCTGTATGTACAGGGTGTGGGGAACATATAAGATAAACTCTTATTCAGGGTGAAGGTCCGGGTTAATGTGGGCAATCTGTATGTACAGGGTGTGGGAAACATATAAGATAGACCCTTATTCAGGGTGAAGGTCTGGATTAATGTGAGCAATCTGTATGTACAGGGTGTGGGAAACATATAAGATAGACTCTTATTCAGGGTGAAGGTCCGGATTAATGTGAGCAATCTGTATGTACAGGGTGTGGGAAACATATAAGATAGACTCTTATTCAGGGTGAAGGTCGGGTTTAAGAGCAATCAAAAAAAGCAGACCTAAACGAGAGAGAAGAATGTGGAATAAGAAGTAGCGCCTGTTCTCACTGTGACATCCAGGAAAGATGGCATCTCAAGGTGGAGGCTGGTAACGCATCCTTTCCTTCCTGCCACCAGGGGGCAGGCCCGTATTTGGTGTTCGTGGTGCCCTAGGGACTTTAAAGTGGACCAAAACCCACTGCGATCGGCCCTGGAATCTTATAGATTGATTACCTCCACCCGGGGCACCCCAATGTTTTTCGCTTTGTGACTGATGGATACATGTTAAAAAAAAACAGCCTTTAAACACACAGCCTCCGGCGCTCTGAAGCATTTTTGAGCGCCAGAGGTGTGTGAGGCTGTTTTTGTGATGAATATGTTGTGAGTCAGTCGCACTGACCAGTCGCTAACATTCGCTCCCATACAGCGCTGTACTGGTCATTTAGCGACTCCCCACGATGTATTCATCAATGCTGCACAGTGTCTGAACTAGCGACCCACGGGCGAGCACAGCGACTACTAGCGGGCGCTCTGAAATGCCTACTACAGACGCTCATCTGTCGCTACCTGGCGCTAATAATGAATCAGCCTGATAGTAATGGACAATATAAGGAAGCGTCTCCCCGGATGAGCGGCGGGCACCAGGGCGGGCAGGGAGGGGCTGAGTCACTGGCGGTTGCTCCCTGCGAAGAATGTCATACAACAGGTTTGGGAATGACGGCTTTTTATGGGAGCAGATTCATCCCGCGGCGCTCCCGATATCCATGACATCCAGGGCTTACGCTCGCTGTTATACCCTGGGTGGCACCATCATTATCAATGCCAAGGGCATTTAGGGGAGCTGCAGTTTCTTATTCATATCAGGGAGGTCTGGGAACCTCACGTATTCCAGGGAGGGCTCCAAAGCCTCGGCAGTACCTGGCATATCTGGCTGGTGCCAGTACAGGTTAGTCTGGGTTTAGGTCAGCCTTTTCTACAGACAGATCCAGGGGAGTAGCTAGGGGGGAGCAGAGGGGGCACATGTAGCAGGTCAGGGGGGCCCGAGCACAGATAGGGGGCACCATTTCCAATCTTTGCTCCAGACAGATCAGTAATGTTGCCCTTAAAGCGGACCAAAACCCACTGAACTTGTGAAATTCATTTGACCAAAGCCCCTCTTAGGGTGCAGAACTACAAATGGATATTTTTGCTTATCAAATCGCCCTGAAACACTGTTTTTTTTTTGACTGTCCCTCTTTGTAAGGCCGCAGGTGATCAGTCATTGCATTAATACGGCTATGACATCATTGCCACACACAACAGTGGCAATGAATGGAGGAGGCGGAGCTTTACAGCTAAAACAGGCGCCATGATCTGGGATTAGATTGAAACAAAAGCAGTAAAAATGGGCAAAAGTTACTATTCGTGGCGGGAGCAATTCAGGGAATGCTACTTAAAAATGTGGGTTTTGGTCCGCTTTAAAGTGGAATCTTATAGATCTCCGAGTCGATTGCCGTGGGTTTTGGTCCACTTTAATATTATAGTACATTGTCTCTTTATGTAAAGAGGAATACTTTCACTGTTACTTATACTTAAGGGAATAAGGAAAGAAACAGGGACCGCTCAATTTCCTTTCTTTATGAGGCTGATTCATCATTAGCGGCAGATGAGCGTCTGTAGTGGCATTTTCAGAGCGCTCGCTAGTAGTCGCAGTGCTCGGCCGTGAGTCGCTACTTTATAGCGACTCAGTCGCTGTTCAGTAATGTTGAATACATTGTGAGGAGTCACTATTTGACCAGTACAGCGCTGTATGGGAGTGCATGGTAGCGACTGCTCATAGCGACAGACTCACACCATATTCAGCAAAAAAACAGCCTCACAAATCTCTGGCGCTGAAAAATACTTGTTTGAAGCCCAGAGCGCAGGAGGCGGTGTGATTAAAGTCAGTTTTTCAGCATCTATCCACTAGTAACAAAGCGAAAACATATGGAATTACATTGTAACAACATTGTAACATGAACACTTTAATGGCAGAGCTGTGATGTCATTTCTGAGGAAATATATAAAAAATGAAAAAATTATGAAAAAACTGCTTTTTCAATGCCAGGAGAGGTCACAGAATTATTTGTGATTTTTGGGAAAAATAAAACAAAAAAAACAACCCGTTTAAAGAGAAGAAAAGGTTCGTCCATTGAAATGTATGGGAGAGCGACAGGTAGCGAGAGGTCATACCTGGCGCTGTGCAAGGCTGAACGCTGGCGCTGTTCGCTGAGGCTGTGAAAATGATGAATCAGACGCTACATGGCGCTATACCAGTCGCTAAACAGATTCTGCTTGATAAATGTGTAATTGCGTGCCGTGTCCGGCGGTCACCAGGCGCTACCTGACACTATCCCTTCTTAAATAACCCCCTATATCTTGCTACTTTCCATAACAGGGATAAGAGGCACCTCCACAGACATTATGAGACTTCAACTGACCTTTCTCCTTGTTTCCCAACTTTACGAGTTAAAGGAATAGGCCTCGATTCAATACGAGTTAAAAAAAATTCTCATGGTAGTAAAAAATTCAATTCATGAGAAAAAAGCCTGAGAATGTCACTGTTACTGAATCACCAGATAGGAAGACAATGAAAGTCAATGGCACTTTTTTACTCCCAAGAAAAGTATTGAACGTTTTACTATTTTTTACTCTGTAGTAAAAGCTGCCATACTATCATGAGAATTTTTTCAACTATTAGTGAATCAAGGTTATTGACTCCTAGAGGCTGATTCATTTCTAACGCCAGGTATCGACAGATGAGCGTCTGTATAGCGGCGCTTAGAGCGACCACTAGTAGACGCTGTAAGCGGGTATCGCATGCTGTAACAGAGTCGCTGTAGTAACCTGGCCGGCATTGATGAATGTGATGTATGTTGGGCGCTCTAACACCAGTACAGCGCTGCAGGGATCGAGAGGTAGCGCCAGCTCAGTGCGACCGACTCTCAGCGACTCACACCATACTTATCAAAAAAGGACACACAAAGTGTCGGCGCTCTAAATCTGGTCACTGTAGCATAGTGCGCCAGACCCTGTGTGATTAAAGTCTGTTTCTGAACACATATCCACCAGTAACAAAGCAAAAACACATGGAATGACATTGTTTTAACACTGTGACAATAACACTTTAGTGCCAGACCTGTAATGACAATTCTGCATAAAAATATAAAAAGTCAATAAAGTGTTTGTTTGCAGGCAGGAGACGTCACACAATGATTGGAGCAAAAATAAAAAATGTCAAACACGCTGTTTAAACACAAGCAAATGAACGACCATTGAAATGTATGGGAGAGCAACACTGAGCGAAAGGTAATACCTAGCGCTCTGGAAGCTAGAGCTCCGGCGCTATACGTTGAGCCGCCTGTAATAATACATGTGACGCTACATGACACTGTTAGAGGCGCTCACCAGATTCGCTTTCATAAATGTGGTTTTGCGTACAGCGCCCGGTGTTCACCAGGCGCTGCCTCCCGCTACGAGGCGCTACCTGGCGCTATGCGTTCTTACATAACCTCCTCAGTCATAGGCACCTCAATAGTCTCCCATATTTACCAGTTTTCTCAGACAGGGAAGAGGGACATCTTCGCAGACTTGTTCTTTCTACATATTTTCCGATCTCCTGACACTGGGAAGAGGAAGACCGTGACACACACACCACTTCCCCATTCTTCACACCTTTCTGACACAGGGAAGCAGACATGCTGCTTCCTCATTCCCCAAGCTTTCTATATAAGGAAACAATGGCACCTAAACACTCATGTCCTTTCACCAAGTCTCCAAACTTTATAAGAAAAGGGAAAAGGAACTCCATCATCGATATACTAGCGTACCTCCCAACTTTTGAAAACAGAAATAAAGGCCTTTTTTGTCCTTAAAGTGGACCAAAACCCAGGATTTTGAGAAGAGGGACTGTCACTGCGTTCCACTTACCTGCTCCTCGCTCCATTGCTGCGTTCGCCTCCTCTAATAAAGATGCCCCTAGACCTTTGGATTTGTGTGCAGCTCTGTATCTCTTGCTTCTTGTGTTTGACCCAGATTGACCTTGACCTCGCCCCCTCTGTACTCCCCATTGCTGACCTCAGAATCCTCGACCCTGCCTATGTCAGCTTCCTTTGATAACAGCTATGGTGTTGATCCTCGGCCTGTCCTCTGACCCTCACTCCGGATATCCCTCTGCCTCGTCGCCTGTTTTACTGACCTCCCGTGTATGACCCTTGCTTCATGTGACCTCTCGTGTATGACCCTTGCTTCATCTGACCTCCTGTGTATGACCCTTGCTTCATCTGACCTCCCGTGTATGACCTTTGCTTCATCTGACCTCTCGTGTATGACCCTTGCTTCATCTGACCTCTCGTGTATGACCCTTGCTTCATCTGACCTCTCGTGTATGACCCTTGCTTCATCTGACCTCCCGTGTATGACCCTTGCTTCATCTGACCTCCCGTGTATGACCCTTGCTTCATCTGACCTCCCGTGTATGACCCTGGCTTCATCTGACCTCCCGTGTATGACCCTGGCTTCATCTGACCTCCCGTGCATGTCCCTTGCTTCATCTGACCTCCCGTGTATGACTTTTGCTTCATCTGACCTACTGTGTATGACCCTTGCTTCATCTGACCTCCCGTGTATGACTTTTGCTTCATCTGACCTACTGTGTATGACTCTTGCTTCGTCTGACCTCCCGTGTATGACTCTTGCTTCATCTGACCTACCGTGTATGACTCTTGCTTCATCTGACCTCCCGTGAACTCCAGCTTCGCTCACCTACCTGCAGGTCCAGCCCTCAGTTGAAATCATTTGCGCATTGTAAGACCCGGGGGCAACCATGTTCGATGAGGCCTGCTTGCCTCCCGGCAAACGGGGGCTTGTCTATAGGTGGAGATAGTGGCGTAGAACTAGCGATATCTACTAACCTGGACCTGCTAACAGGGATATCTCAACAAACATGGTTCTGCTCTATATCTCCCAACTTTCTGAGACAGGAAAATCAGAATTAGAATAGAGTTCCTCTCCAATTCTTTGGTCAGCACTCCATGGATTTGTGTGCATCTCTGTATCTCTTGCTTCTTGTGTTTGACCTGGATTGACCTTGACCTCGCCTCCTCTGTACCCCCCATTGCCGACCTCGGAATCCTTCACCCTGCCTCTGTCAGCTTCCCTTGGTACCAGCTACATTTTTGACCTTCAGCCTGTCCTCTGACTCTCACTCCGGATATCCCTCTGCCTCGTTGCCTGTTGGACTGACCTCCCGTGTATGACTCTTGCTTCATCTGACCTCCCGTGTATGACTCTTGCTTCATCTGACCTCCCGTGTATGACTCTTGCTTCATCTGACCTCCCGTGTATGACCCTTGCTTCATCTGACCTCCCGTGTATGACTCTTGCATCATCTGACCTCCCGTGTATGACTCTTGCTTCATCTGACCTCCCGTGAACTCCAGCTTCCCTCACCTACCGGCAGGTCCAGCCTTCAGTTGACATCATTTGAGCATTGTAAGACCTGGGGGCAACCCTTCTCGATGAGGCCTGCTTGCCTCCCGGCAATCGGGAGCTTCTCTATAGGTGAAGATAGCGGCAGAGAATTGGTGATATCTACTAACCTGGACCTGCTAACAGGGATATCTCAGCATACATGGTTCTGCTTTTCTGAGACAGGAAAATCAGAATAGACTAGAGGTCCTCTTTAATTCCTTGCTCAGCACTCCGGGAGTCATTTTCTCCCGTAAATTGGGCCTGATTCAGAGCCTGCCCGTGAATGCTCATTTTTTGGGGAAACTGATCTTGGTAACCAGGAAATTTCACACGCTCGTATCATCCACAGCCGTGTTCTGAGAAAGGTTCGTTCATGCGTAAGCGGCCATATTTGCTTTGCGTATGCATACAAGTTAGCCGAGCATTTACCGCATTTGCAGCCAAAGAAGTTTGGGAAGTTGCTGTGGAGGCCATTGTTCTTGGTGTGCCGTGTCCTTGCGTGGCTTTCCGGCACATACTTACCTTTCTTCCCCCTGCTGGCATCTAGGGCATCCCATGTAGTCTGCATGTCCTTGCACATACTTACCTTTCTTCCCCCTGCTGGCATCTAGGGCTTCCCATGTAGTCTGCATGTCCTTGCACATACTTACCTTTTGTCCCCCTGCTGGCATCTAGGGCTTCCCATGTAGTCTGCATGTCCTTGCACATACTTACCTTTTGTCCCCCTGCTGGCATCTAGGGCATCCCATGTAGTCTGCAAGTCCTTGCACATACTTACCTTTCTTCAACCTGGTGACATCTAGGGCATCCCATGCAGCCTCATGTCCTTGCACATACTTACCTTTCTTCAACCTGGTGACATCTAGGGCATCCCATGTAGTCTGCATGTTCTTGCACATACTTACCTTTTGTCCCCCTGCTGGCATCTAGGGCATCCCATGCAGCCTCATGTCCTTGCACATACTTACCTTTGTACCTTGGTTGCCATGTGGTCTGCTTCTACCCACTGTTACTCACCTCATACTTTGCTCTTGTCTGGATCAGGTTCTGTTTCCGTCTTCTGTTTTACACTGCTGTTTGTTTGCTCAGCATCTGCTTTATGTAGTTACATAGAAAACACGCCACCACGCAGCAAATTACTTTAAAGCTATTATTTAGTTTTATTTACAAATTTTTGTTTTTTTTTTGTTTAATAACTTTTAATTGTATTTTTTTTAATCAAAAACATATAACATTTATTTTTTTAATTTTTTTTTTCTGGGACCCACATGGCACCTGCAAAGAAAAAAAATAAACATTATTGTTTGTCCACATGTGTGCCTGTACATGCGCGCACATATTTACATACTTACCCGGGTTGACGCATACTGTTAGGGGCCAACCTCCTCCGCTGTACCATCCCTTCTTCAGGGTCTGTAAAGGGAAAGGACACGCTGATTCATTACTAGCGCCAGGTATCGGCAGATGAGCGTCTGTACAGAGGCGCTAAGAGCGACCGCTAGTACACGCTGTAAGCGGGTATCAGGCGCTGTAACAGAGCTCCTCAGTCGCTGTAGTAACCTGGCCGGCATTGATGAATGAGATGTATGTTGGACGCTCTAACACCAGTACAGCGCTGCAGGGAGCGAAAGGTAGCGCCGGCTCAGTGCGACCGACTCTCAGCGACTCACACCATATTCAACAAAAAAACAGACTCAAACAGTGACGGCGCTCTGGATCTGGGCGCTGTAGCATAGAGCGCCAGACGCTGTGTGATTAAAGTCTGTTTTTGAACACATATCCACCAGTAACAAAGCGAAAACACATGGAATGACATTGTTATAACATTGTGACATTAATACTTTAGTGCCAGACCCGTAATGACAATTCTGCATAAAAATATAAAAAATCAAAAAAGTTTTCAAAAATGACTCTTTCTAGGCCAGGAGAGGTCACACAATTATTTGAGAGAAGAAAAAAATATTAAAAACAAAAAACCCTGTTTAAACAGAAGAAAAGAGTAAAGAGTAAAGATAAAGAGGTCATACAGTATACACATAAGATACGGAGAACATACAGTATACACATAAGATACGGAGAACATACAGTATACACATAAGATACGGAGAACATACAGTATACACATAAGATACGGAGAACATACAGTATACACATAAGATACAGAGAACATACAGTATACACATAAGATACAGAGAACATACAGTATATACATAAGATACAGAGAACATACAGTATATACATAAGATACAGAGAACATACAGTATATACATAAGATACAGAGAACATACAGTATACACATAAGATACAGAGAACATACAGTATATACATAAGATACAGAGAACATACAGTATACACATAAGATACAGAGAACATACAGTATACACATAAGGGCAGACTAGATGGACTGTATGGTCTCCTTCTGCCGTCAACCTTCTATGTTTCTATCAGGCTGATTCATCACTAGCGCCAGGTAGCGACAGATGAGCGTCTGTAGCAGGCATTTTCAGAGCGCCCGCTAGTAGTCGCAGTGCTCAGCCGTGAGTCGCTAGTTTATAGCGACTCAGTCGCTGTTCAGTAATGTTGAAAACATTGTGAGGTGTCGCTATTTGACCAGTACAGCGCTGTATGGGAGCGCATGGTAGCGACTGCTTATAGCGACCGACTCACACCATATTCAGCAAAAAAACAGCCTCACAAATCCCTGGCGCTGAAAAGTGCTTCTCTGAAGCCCAGAGCGCAGGAGGCGGTGTGTTTAAAGTCTGTTTTTCAGCATCTATCCACTAGTAACAAAGCGAAAACATATGGAATTACATTGTAACAACATTGTAACATGAACACTTTAATGGCAGAGCTGTAATGTCATTTCTGAAGATTTTTTTTAAAAATCATAAAAATGTGAAAAAACATCTTTTTCTATGTCAGAAGAGGTCACAGAATTATTTGTGATTTTTTGGCAAAAAAAAAACCTGGTTTAAAGAGAAGAAAAGGATCGTCCATTGAAATGTATTGGAGAGCGACAGGTAGCGAGAGGTCATACCTGGCGCTGTGCAAGGCTGAACGCTGGCGCTGTTCGCTGAGGCTGTGAAAATGATGAATCAGACGCTACATGGCGCTATCCCAGTCGCTAAACAGATTCTGCTTGATAAATGTGGAATTGCGTGCCGTGTCCGGCGTTCTCCAGACGCTATCTGTCGCTACCTCACATTAACCAGGCGCTACCTGACGCTATCCTTTCATAAATAAGGGCCTAAGTTTCTATGTAAAGGAACGTCCATTGAAATGTATGGGAGAGCGACAGGTAATACCTGGCGCTCTGGAAGCTAGAGCTCCGGTGCTATACGCTGAGCCGCTTGTAATAATACATAGGAGGCTACATGGCGCTGTTAGAGTCGCTCACCAGATTCGCTTTCATAAATGTGGTTTTGCGTACAGCGCCCGGCGTTCACCAGGCGCTGCCTGCTGCTAAGAGGCGCTACCTGGCGCTATCCCTTCATGAATAACCCCCTTAGTATTTATGGGCATGTGATGTTTGTGTAATGTTTCAGTATTGTTCTGCTTCACTGGCTTGACACCCACCTGAGACTTGCGCCGCTTCCGTATTGTGTGGCCCTATAGCTGCGTACTCACCCTCTGATGAATCTGTAGGGACAGAGAAGCACAAGCAAACGTTATTAGACTTTACATGCAGCACAACCTGTGTGTTTTGGGGTATTGGCCTACCGGAGTGTGCAGGAGCTGTGGGTGACTCCGAGCCCAACACACCGTCCTCCTCAGCGGGCTCCATGCTGGTGCTAAATCAGAGGAGGACAATGGCACGGTTCAGGGCCACCACCTTACACCCACACCCTGTCTTCTGGGCTGCACTGCAAACACACACAATTTTGGGGCAGGCTCTGAAAATCTCCCCACAGGTCCCCAGAAGGTCCGCACTCTACCCAAGAAAATATATATTCAGAAATCTATATAAAAATAATATCTAATTTTATTAGGTTAGAAAGACTCATAAACAAATACACATAAATACACAAAATAATCCACAATTTAAAATACATAAACACAATGACAAAAAAGGAGGGGGAGGGGGTTTCCCACACAAAGGCTTTAAAGTGGACCAACACCCAGGATTTTGACTATCCTGGGTGTTGGTCCACTTAGGTGGGGCACCCCGATCGGGGGTGCCCCGCTGTCTGAAACCCCCCCATCGCCGCAAAAACTCACCTCTCCCCGCTCCCACGTGACCTCGTCCGGCCAATGACAGCGCTCAGAGCAGCTCTGGTATGCGCGTCCAAAGCCGCTTGGACGCGCATACCAGAGCGCTGTCATTGGCTGCGTCTCTCGCTTCCCTCTAACAGGGAGCGCGCCTGCGCCGGCCATTCACAAAACGGCCGGCGCGGGAGCGCGCCCTGCTAGAGGGAAGCGAGAGACGCGGCCGCGTCTCGCGCATGCGCCGTTGGATCGCCGGTAAGGTGAGGATTGTGGGCCTCCTGGGGGGTTCCTCCCCGCGGGACATCCCGATTTCGGATGCCCCGCGGGGAGGGATCTGATCGGTCCGGGAATCTTATAGATTTCCGGGCCGATCCCCCCTGGGTGTTGGTCCACTTTAAAAATGTAGAAATATATCCTTCCTAATCTTGTAAATAAATAGTTAATTAATGTAGGTGTAATTAGACACCATACTGACTGCCAGTGAAAGTAATATGCTGGTGAATATTGTTGTATCCACCAGCAATTAATATATATACAGATAAGACACAGGAAAAAGGGAAAGTGCTATGTGCAATATGCTAAGAAAGAAAAAAAGGAAAAAAAAAAGAAGGATACTGTGCAAAAAAGCAGTTATGTCAAAGAGCATAGACCTTAAAAAAAATATCTAACATTGCAGAAGTGGTCACAGAATTTTTGCCATTAAAAAAAAAAAAAACATTAATAGCAATTAATTAAGAATATTTAAAGATTGCTCCATTGAAATGCATTGGAGAGCGCCAGGTAGCGATAGGTCATACCTGTCGCTGTTCAAGGTCGGACGCTGGCGCTGTGGGGTGAGGCTGGAATAATGATGAATGATTCGCTATCTGGCGCTCTGTCAGTCGCTAAGCAGGATCGCCTTGATAAATGTGTGATTGTGGAGGGGAGCCGGCGCTCCCCAGTCGCTATCTGTCGCTATCTGTCGCTATTCCTTGATAAATAAGGGCCTATATGTGAATGAATACCTGCTCTGAGGCAGATCATGATACACTGGCCAAAGATACATTGTAACACATTAGTAGTTAAGGAAGGTATTACATCACCGTTTCAAAAGGTCATATGGTGCCAGGGGTCCCCCATGTACTCAGCCAGCCTTCTGGGCTGCACTGGTCGGACCCCTTCCCTTTGGGTGGGCTTGATACTCCCCAGCTACAAAAGAAAATACAATTTTGTAACACATGTAACTCATTACCCTGATTGCTCACCTTCTCTGTTGTACATCCACTTACCTGGGAAGTTCTGGCTGTGGAACCTCCGCACCCAGGGCCGCTTTCTCCGTTTGAGGTCCGACCAGTGCTGCATGATTTGGGTGAAGGTGTAAGGTGACGTCCCTTCGCCACTCACATGGGCCGCCACTTCCTCTGCCAACGTCCTCTTTTCATGTGTGTTAGGTTTGAAGTCGTACCGTTGCTCCATGAAAGTCATGCAAACAACAAACAGATGTGCGTTGCTGAAGCGGACCAACAGTCAAAGATTACTTAAACCAGACCCAGGGCCGGATTATGAGGGGGGCGCAAGGGGCTAGAGCCCCGGGGCCTCCACCACTTGGGTTATGGTCTGATCCAGGAGGCTTTTCAATCTTTGGTCTGATGGGCCGTGGGGCCAACGACAAAGCTATCGGCGGCAGTGGGGCCTTTTTTTGTTTTTGCAAACCTGCAGCCAAAGCCACCACAGCGCAGGACGGAGAGTCTAGAGCAGCGAAGCCGCCGCCAGCAACGCTACAGTGATGGGTGCAGAGCTGTCACTGCACATAAGCCACCAAGCACAGCCGCTGGCAGCTCAATGCAGGGAACCAGCCGGGCGACTACACTACCCCCCACCCAGAATGGCAAAGCAGGAGTTCCCGAGCAGCACGCACCCGCACAAGGGCGGCACAAGGGATTCGATCTGATGTTCCAGTAAGTAGGCGGGGCCAGACAACCACCAATCAGTTACTTGGCTGGACTATTATTATATACTGTATCTGGGGCCTCCACCACACTTATTCCGGCCCTGACCAGACCAACACAACAAACAGTGCACATACACATCCCTCCCCAGGCAATGTAGATTGCTGCACATACAAATTCATTTACCTTTTTCTAACTCCTGCTGTAGCAAATTTTTTAAACAAAATGGCGGCTCATGCATTTGCAGGCCGTCTGCAAACAGGAAGTGCTGCTGGGCTTCCTGTTACTGTGCGTTGTCAGTTATGTCAGTTGAATCCAGGCAGCTGGGATGCTGAGAGAGAAAGCTCCAAAATGACCGCTACCTTTCTTCTGCAACTGGGCCAGGCTGTTGGTTTGGTTTAACTTATGTCCTCTCTTTGGGTCTCCTTTAGCTCCACATGCATGCTCCTGCCCCCTACAGTGGACCAAAACCCAGCGCGACAGATTCCCGGGACGATCGATTCCCTCCCCCCGGGGCATCCAAAATCGGGATGCACCGCTGTGTGAAACCCCCCCAGGTTGCCCCAAACACTTGCTTCCCGGTCCAACGGAGCATCCTCATCCCCGCTATCCCTCTAACAGGGAGCGTGCTCGTGGCAGACATTTGTGAATGGCCCGCGTGGGCATACTCCCTGTTAGAGGGAAGCGGGGGATGTCGCCACCAGCGCGCTCGTAGCCGCTGGCCTTAGACGGCGTGATGTCAGCGGCTCCGAGCCCTCTGATTGGACAAGGGGCCGCACATGCGCCGTAGGACCGGGAAGAGTTGGGTTGCACCCTGCGATCTGGGGGTTTTCACACAGGGGGTGTTCCCGGGGGAAAAATAGTCAAAATCCTGTGTTTTGGTTCACCTAAAGTAAATTTCTGGGACACTGCAACCACCCAAGCCTCGTAAACACTAGTGTATGCCAATGCTACCTAATCCAGCTTTCCCATCCCAGATAGCGTATTGCAAGGGCAGACACACTTAAGCCAAAAGGCGCACCTAACTCTCCACTCTGCTACTATTGCGGCCAGCAACAAGGCGGAGCCAGCTCTCCCATCCCACAATAGTAGGAAATTGTATAAAAATGTCAAACCTAAATCACTTAGGCACCTCTGTGTCAATACAAGAATGCCAGAGTGGTCCATGTGACAGTGGCAGCAAAGTATTGTGGGCCTATAACTTTGGAAGGCCTGGCCTCTGCAATTACTGTGGCCCCATGTGTCTTCGCTCGTATTTCGCAGTCACGTGTGTGTCTTGCATGTGTAGATGAATGGCATGAAAGTTTGACTTACTATCATAATTTTCTCCTGCTGCTCACGGGTGAACACGTTGGGTGCCATGTTGGATGTGTTTGGATGTCGTCTGTATGACGCACCCCTGTCCCGAGGCGCACAAGCTCTGACCCCGGGAGTGTGCTTGCGTCCGAATGCACATGTAGCTTAAAGGTTGCTCCCACTGCTGATGCCTTAAACTGCTGCCGGTGACCTGCTCTAAGTGGCTAGTGTAGGTATCAGCAGGGAGGGTCTTGCGGGGCGAACGGCAGGTTCTGGGGCTGGGGTATCTGGGCCGGACGCTGTGGGTGCACGCCATGATAATTTATACATTTAGACATATATAACATAGAAACTTAGAAGGTTGACAGCAGAAGGAGACCATATGGTCCATCTAGTCTCTGCCCTTATGTGTATACTGTATGTTCTCTGTATCTTATGTGTATACTGTATGTTCTCTGTATCTTATGTGTGTCCTGTATGTTCTCTGTATCTTATGTGTATCCTGTATGTTCTCTGTATCTTATGTATATACTGTATGTTCTCTTTATCTTATGTGTATACTGTATGTTCTCTGTATCTTATGTATATACTGTATGTTCTCTGTATCTTATGTGTATACTGTATGTTCTCTGTATCTTATGTGTATCCTGTATGTTCTCTGTATCTTATGTATATACTGTATGTTCTCTGTATCTTATGTGTATACTGTATGTGCTCTTTATCTTATGTGTATACTGTATGTTCTCTTTATCTTATGTGTATACTGTATGTTCTCTGTATCTGATGTATATACTGTATGTTCTCTGTATCTTATGTGTATACTGTATGTTCTCTTTATCTTATGTGTATACTGTATGTGCTCTTTATCTTATGTGTATACTGTATGTTCTCTTTATCTTATGTGTATACTGTATGTTCTCTGTATCTTATGTACATACTGTATGTTCTCTGTATCTTATGTGTATACTGTATGTTCTCTTTATCTTATGTGTATACTGTATGTGCTCTTTATCTTCTGTGTATACTGTATGTTCTCTGTATCTTATGTGTATACTGTATGTTCTCTGTATCTTATGTGTATACTGTATGTTCTCTTTATCTTATGTGTATACTTTATGTTCTCTTTATCTTATGTGTATACTGTATGTTCTCTTTATCTTATGTGTATACTGTATGTTCTCTGTATTTTATGTGTATACTTTTATGTTCTCTTTATCTTATGTGTATACTCTATGTTCTTTATCTTAGGATAGATGGAGGCTTATCCCAGGCATTTTTAAACTGACTGTGACTGTTGATGTTTCAACTACCTCTGCTGGAAGTTTGTTCCAAGCATTTACTACTCTTTCTGTAAAATAATATTTTCAAACATTGCTCCTGATCTTCCCTCCGACTAGCTTCAGGTTGTGCCCCCTTGTTCTATCATTAAGTTTCTTCTTAAAAACCCTTCCCTCTTGAACCTTATTCAATCCTATACATAAAGGTCTCCATCGTGTCCCCCCTCTCCCTTCTTTCCTCCAGACTGTACAAATTAAGTTCTTTAAGTCTTTCCTGCTAAGTTTTAAGTTTAAAGTGGACCAACACCCAGGATTTTGACTATCCTGGGTTTTGGTCCACTTCGGCGGGGCACCCCGATCGGGGGTGCCCCGCTGTGTGAAACCCCCCAGAAACCCCAAAAAACTCACCTCTCAACGCTCCCACGTGAGCGCCGCAGCCAATCCCCGCCAACGTCCAGGCGGGGGTCAGGAACGTCCAGGCCGCTTCCGCCGCCGCCCCCTCCCGCGCGTCAATCTCGGCGCGCGCGCGCCCCCGCCGGCCATTCACAGGGGGCCGGCGCGGGCGCGCGCACGTCTGGAGGGGTGCGCGGGAGGCGGCGGCGGCGGAAGCGGCGGCGGATCAGGTAAGGTGTTTTTGGGGTTTCTGGGGGGTTTCACCCCGCGGGACATCCCGATCTCGGATGTCCCGCGGGGTGGGAGGTGATCGGCCCGGGAATCTTATAGATTTCCGGGCCGATCACCCCTGGGTGTTGGTCCTCTTTAAGTCCTTCCACCATTTTTGTTGCCGGCCTTTGGACACGTTCTATTTGCATGACCTTCTCTGGCTTGTATTGAAGGGTGCCCCGTGTGTGGTCCAGACAGCAAAATCTGGCCTTCAATAGTCCGAAGCCACGCTCAATTATAGCCAGGTGGGCCCCATTAAAAGCCTGCTGGCAGGTGTCTGTGGCCTTAAGAAGGGGTTCAGGAGCCAGGGCATCAAGGGAATCACCTAAAAGACAAACGAAAATGGAAATTATATTACTAACAAGGCAACACAACATCAAAACAGCCTAGACCAAATATTAAGCTTTCAAAAGAGTAGGGCCAAACAAGCGAAAGGTAAGGCAGGATGCACCGTGGAAGTGATGGAGGACAGGGAGTGCAATTGGCTAACACAAGAAACTTGGACCAATTACAAAAAGGGGGCAAATAACAAAAAAACACATTGCAAATGCACAATAAACAATAAACAGACTTACCCACAAGCCAACCAGTCAGCTCGCCACTCTCGAAACGGGTGAATAAACTGGAACTCCTCAGGATAAATGCATCGTTTGACGAGCCAGGGAAGCCAGACAAAACACTGAAAAGTGAAGATCCGGCCCCACGACACATTGGACGTTAACAGAGTGGCCCATGTGCGTTGCTGAAAAGAAGCCGCAAATAAAAAAGGGGGCACTAGATGGGCAACAACAAATAAACAGCATAAAAAAACAAGGGCCAAATTGGACACAGGGAAGGTGTTTGGGGAGAGGGAGCTACAAGCTATGCTAGCCTCAAGAGAGGAGAGTTGGCTACAAGAAGGAGCAATGTGGACCTAAACATACGAAAACATATACTCCTGAGAAGCTGGGGGGAACCAGGGTCACATGCGTACAATCGATGGCGCCCATGACACATGGCATATTCTCAATGTTGAACCTCACCTCGTTGTAGGCTGCCATGCTTTCAGAGAAAGAGAACAGCCATGCAAAAAGATGGCTGAAGTTTGAACTGGAAACCTACGGCTTTTATAAGTCCAAAAACCCACAAATCAGGGCTCTGAATCCTGCGCAAGTGCAGACAAAACCCATACAATTACAGGGGCACACACATCTTAAGCTGCAACTATACAGCGAACACTCGGTTTGGCGTACACATACCTTAATTTTCCACAACAAGGACAAATGGGCCACAAAAACAAGGCTCTGAACCACCTGACACAGAAAATAAACCAATTACGGGCCTTTGACCGCTGGCGGGAACGCGTGCGAGAGAGGCTCTGCATTGTCTGTACTTCTCGTTTTTTGCTCCTCTATTATAATATCAATTGTACCCGTGATGGATAATTAGAACTGCTTCGGATCTGAAGGCTGTGTGCTAACAGTGTGCAGCTCATCACAAGGAATAATAATGTCTATATACATAAGCTGATAGGTAAACTGCCAATAGCGGCTAACAGGAGGATAATGTGTGCGCTATCTTATCTCATCATATAGAAACAATACGGCGAGGAAACGTGGGCAGACAGCGAGGAAACCAAGGCGCACAATCTATAGGCAACTCTGAACATGGGGAGGAGAAGGACAGGAAGGAACAGCCAAGTAATTCATCCCCAACAAGGGTGTTTTTGAAATAGATTTCAAGAACAGGTGAACTAAGAACTTGGACCCCTACAGGAACCGCACACCCAGAAAATTATTATAAGGTTTAATATATAAATGATAAATTATTATATATAAATTAATTTAAAGGTTTAAAGTTTATTACACAAAATTATCACTGTAGCATATAAATAAACGATGTAAAAAACGACACTAAATTACATCTCATGTTAAAAAATAAAGATGAGTGTCCCTCCAACAGCCAAGTAAATACAATCTTATTTTGGCTTTAGAGTCAGTTCTTACTCAGTCTACACAGCCAATATACTCAGGACAGTAGATAAATAAGACAAAGAGGCTGATTCATTACTAACGCCAGGTATCGGCAGATGAGCGTCTGTATAGCAGCGCTTAGAGCGACCTACCGGGTGTCGGGTGCTCTAACAGAGCGCCTCAGTCGCTGTAGTAACCTGGCCGGCATTGATGAATGTGATGCATGTTGGGCGCTGTATCACCAGTACAGTGCTGCAGCGAGCGAGAGGTAGCGCCAGCTCAGTGCGTCCGGCACTCGGCGTTCCACACCATACTTATCAAAAAAGGACACACACGCGGCATCGGCGCTCTAAAGTTGGGCGCTATAGCATAGAGTGCCAAACGCTGTGTGATTAAAGTCTGTTCTGAACACATATCCACCAGTAACAAAAACACACATGGAATGACATTGTTGTAACATTGTGACATTAACACTTTAGCGCCAGACCTGTAATGACAATTCTGCATAAAAATATAAAAATTCAAAAAAGTTTCTAAAAGTGCTTGTTTGCAGCCAGGAGACGTCACACAATGATTGGAGCAAAAATAAAAAAAATTAATAAAAATGTCAAACACGCTGTTTAAACACAAGCAAATGAACGGCCATTGAAATGTATGGGAGAGCGACAGTGAGCGAAAGGTAATACCTGGCGCTCTGGAAGGTAGAGCGCCGGCGCTATACACTGAGCCGCCTGTAATAATACATGTGACGCTACATGGCGCTATTAGAGTCGCTCACCATATTCGTTTTCATAAATGTGGTTTTACCTACAGCGCCCGGCGTTCACCAGATGCTGCCTGCCGCTACGAGGCGCTACCTGGCGCTATCCCTTCTTAAATAACCCCTTCAGTCTACACAGCCAATATACTCAGGACAGTAGATAAATAAGCGCCCGATTCATTAATAGCTCCAGGTAGCGACAGTTGAGCGACTGTAGCGGCATTTTCAGAGCGCCCGCTAGTAGTCGCTGTGCTTGGTCATTGTTCGGTTGTTGACAGCGACTCAGTCGGTGTGCGGTAATGTTGAATATTGGGTGAGGAGTCGTTATTTGACAGGTTCCGCGCTGTATGGGAGCGCATGATAGCGAATGGCCATAGCGAACGGCTCCCACCATATTCATTAACAAATCATGCTACAAAAAATGTTTAAACCCCAGAGCGCTTGCGGCGATGGGTTAAAAGTAGTTTTTTAACCCCCAAACCACCATATTTTTTGAAACAAAAAAAAACAAGTTTATAAAAACATTTTGTAATATGAATACATTAATATCAGACCTGTGATATCAATTCTGCACAAATTTTTTTTTTCTTTTTTTTACCTTAAAAAAAATATCTTACATTGCAGAAGTGGTCACAGAATTTTTCACATTAAAAAAAAAAAAAATAATAATAATAACAATTATGATTAAAGATTGTTCCATTGAAATGCATTGGAGAGCGCCAGGTAGCGAGAGGTCATACCTGTCGCTGTTCAAGGTCGCTCGCTGGTGCTGTTGGCTGAGGCTGGAATAATGATGAATGATCCGCTATATGGCGCTCTGTCAGTCGCTAAGCAGGATCGGCTTGATAAATGTGTGATTGTGGTGGGGAGCCGGCGTTCGCGTGGCGGGGAGCGTCATTACCGTTCGCTCACCAGTCGCTACCTGGCGCTATCCCTTGTTAAATAAGGGCCTAAGACAAAGTGCCAGTGCGGTCTATTCAAGAAGGCCTCTATACGTGCGCACCTTAAACCGAACCTTCAGCATCATTTAATGAAAAGTCCAAACCCTTAAAAAACTATTCCCCAGCATCTAAAATGAATGTATCTTAAGTTTTTAGTCACTTACTTATTATTCTTTCTTCGCTGTGTGAAACCCCCCAGGTCGCCCATAAACTCACCTTCTTTCCTGAACAGCACATGCGCATGTGTACCCACAAGCCAAGGACCCCAGCCCCCATGCTATAGCCCCGGCATCATTGTTGGGGTCTCAGCAGGGATGTCTCGGGACAGCCAGGAAATGGTAAAATCCAGGGTTGATTTTTGGCCCCAGTCCGCCACTGATGCCGGGCATTGGTCCAGTTTAAAGGGGAACAAGCAGTGGTATACTGGGCCCCATATTCTAAACTAACCAGGTAAATGCAACCCCAATTTTGCCCTGTACTCACCCCCATGATGCACGCACAAGCTCTCCTCCTGATGGCCGCCCCCTCTGGCTGCGTTTACCCTTCGGCTCCTAATTACAGTTCTGTAATTAATATTTAATAATGATTAATATTATTCCAGCTGTGAGCTCGAGCAATCATTAGGAAGCTCAGAAGAGTCCCAGGGACATAGACATATGCATGTCCCCCACAATTATTCCATACAGTATAATGCACTGGAGGGGATTCTCTGAACACTCAGACACATACAATAGCATACCTACCAACATTTCATGGTGGGAAAGAGGGACAATTGTTAAATTAGGCCACACCCCTCATTGAGGGATGGATAGGAGGTACATTGTAACAGTTACAATAGAAACACTTTAAATAGGCAAATTATTTATTGATGGCAAATTATTTATTGATTATTTATTGATGCAGATCTGCATGTTACACCTCAGAGAGAGACAATATGTAAATGAAGCCAAACCTCCTTATTGAAGAATGGATGAAGCCACGCCCCTCATTGAGGGATGATGAAGCCACACCCCCTCAGTGAGGGATGGATAGGAGATAGGATGTAACAGTTACAACAATAGAAACACTTTAAATAGGCAAATGAATCATTTATTGCTGCAGATCTGCATGTTACACCTCAAAGAGGGACAATATGTAAATGAAGCCAAACCTCCTTAATGAGGGGTGGATGAAGCCACGCCCCCTCATTGAGAGATGTATGAAGCCCCGTCCCTTATTGAGGGATGTATGAAGCCACGCCCCTCATTGAGGGATAGATAGGAGATATGATTGAACAGTGACAACAATAGAAACACTTTAAATAGGCAAAAGTAATCATTTATTGCTGCAGATCTACATGTTACACCTCAAAGGAGACAATATGTAAATGAAGCCACGCCCCTCATTGAGGAATAGATGAAGCCACGCCCCCTCATTGAGGGATGGATAGGGGATAGGGTGTAACAGTTTGAAACACTTTGAATAGGCAAATTAATCATTTTTTGATGCAGATCTGCATGTTACACCTCAAAGAGAGACAATATGTAAATGAAGCCACGCCCCTCATTAAGAGATGGATGAAGCCACGCCCCTCATTAAGAGATGGGTGAAGCCACACCCCTCATTAAGAGATGGGTGAAGCCACGATCCCTCATTAAGAGATGGATGAAGCCACGCCCCTCATTAAGAGATGGGTGAAGCCACGATCCCTCATTAAGAGATGGATGAAGCCACGCCCCTCATTAAGAGATGGATGAAGCCACGCCCCTCATTAAGAGATGGATGAAGCCACGCCCCTCATTAAGAGATGGGTGAAGCCACACCCCTCATTAAGAGATGAATGACGCCACGCCCCTCATTAAGAGATGGATGAAGCCACGCCCCTCATTAAAAGATGGATGAAGCCACGCCCCTCATTAAGAGATGGATGAAGCCACGCCCCTCATTAAGAGATGGATGAAGCCACGCCCCTCATTAAGAGATGGATGAAGCCACGCCCCTCATTAAGAGATGGGTGAAGCCACGCTTCCTCATTAAGAGATGGATGAAGCCACGCCCCTCATTAAGAGATGGATGACGCCACACCCCTCATTAAGAGATGGATGAAGCCACGCTTCCTCATTAAGAGATGGATGAAGCCACGCCCCTCATTAAGAGATGGATGACGCCACACCCCTCATTAAGAGATGGATGAAGCCACGCCCCTCGTTAAGAGATGGATGAAGCCACGCTCCCTCATTGAGGGATGGATAGGAGATAGGATGTAACAGTGACAACAATAGAAACACTTTGAATAGGCAAATGAATCATTTATTGCTGCAGATCTGCATGTTACACCTCAAAGAGGGACAAATGGGAACAACAAGGGACAGGGGGACATGGATGGCCCGGGGAAAGGCAGCGGCCAGCCATGAAATATTTTTGGGATTCCAGGCCGGGTGCTGATGGGTTTTGTTCTGCTTTAAAGTGGACTCCAGCGCGAGGTTATATTGGATACCCCACTGTGTAAAACCCCCTAGTTTCAACAGATACTCACCGAGGGTGTCCATCCCATGGTGCATACCGGGCCTCCGGCGGCATCCCCGGTTCTCGGCTATCCCATGTGACCCCCTCCCCAGGGTTATCTGAATGGCTGCACGCAGCACATGGGGAGGCCTCCTGCAATCTGTTTGTTCCGTACTTGATGACTTCAGAACAGATGGGGTTTGACACACAGGGGCATCCCAAATTAAAGAAACCAACAGATAGGTAACTGAAAATCTTATACTTTGGGCTTGTGTCTGTGCCGGGCATTTAAACAAAGAAAAACTTTTATTTTTAATATGTAAGTTATATTATGCTGCTAAGAATTTTGTATAACATTCCATCATGAACTCTGATATGTCATAAGATATTTATAACAAAGAATTAACTCATTCTGACCAAAAGACAATGAAATGATTCTCCAACAAGGAGGTTTTTATTATAATGATCATGAAAATAAATTACTATTAGTTTACATATACATATTGTTTGGTCATGTTTAGAGCACAAAAAAGGAGCTGGGCCTAATCCCGGGAATAAGTAGTAAGCATGGTGCCTATTGATGAACCCTTCGTATAACATTATGAATATTAGTATTAGCATGGGCAATACAAAAAAGGGGCTTATTTATCAAGGGATAGCACCTCATAGCGGCAGGCAGCGTCTGGTGAACGCCGGGCGCTATACGCAATACCACATTTATGAAGGCAATTCTGGTGAGCGACGCTAACAGCACCATGTAGCATCCAATTCATCATTACAGGCGGCTCAATGTATAGCGCCAGCACTCTAGCTTCCAGAGTGCCAGGTATTACCTGTCGCTTTCCCATACATTTCAATGGTCGTTCATTTTCTTTTGTGTTTATTTTATTTTTTTTCTCCAATCATTGTGTGACCTCTCCTGGCCTAGGAAGTCATTTTTGAAAACGTTTTTGATTTTTTATATTATGCAGATTTGTCATAACAGGTCTGGCACTAAAGTGTTAATGTCACAATGTTACAACAATGTCATTCCATGTGCTACAGCGCCCAGATCCAGAGCGCCGACGCTGTGTTTTGTTGAATATGGTGTGAGTCACTGAGAGTCGGTAGCTCTGAGCTGGCGCTACCTCTTGCTCCCTGCAGCGCTGTACTGGTGTTAGAGCGCCCAACATACATCACATTCATCAATGCCAGCCAGGTTACTACAGCGAATGAGACGATCTTTAACAGTGCCCGATAACCGATCACAACGTCTACTAGCGGTCGCTCTTATCGCCTTTGTACAGGCGCTCATCTGCCTATACCTAGCGCTAGTAATGAATCAGCCTGCCTGTTTTTCCCTTATGCACATAAAGGGAGAAGCAGGGAAGGGTCACTGAAAATCTCTCAAGGGTGATTATATAACAATATAACAATTAACTAATGTGAGCTAATGATACATCAGCTTTCCTTATAACGTCAATAAACAATATAATGTTTCCTGTTTCCCTTTCTTACCCACAATAGATTTACTGACCCCTGTTGGTTGCTGAGAGGATTGCAGGCACAAGGTTCACGATGCATCCACAAAGCGGAGATGTCGTCGATATTGTCTTGTATATGGTGAGTACAAATGCAGGCTTTCACCTATAACCTGCTGTAACACGCTGGAAGTTAAAGCAGAATAAAACCCGGGAATTTTTGTTAGGTGCCCACGAATTGGGATGCCCCGATGTGTGATACCCCCCCCCAGTTCGCCCACTAAAATTCACCTTTCCCTGCTATAAAATAGAAAAACTAAAGAGCCGATACACACAGCCCAATGTAAATAAATGGATGTGGGGTGCTAAACCAACTAGTGTCCTAAAAGCTATATTAGAAACAATACAAGATAGGGGCTCTGGGGATGCCGCTATAGGACACAAGAAAAGGTCTGCACTCACCACTTCAAGATAAAAAAGATAAGATAGATAAAAAATGTATTACATATTTATTGAAGCTCATAGTAGGACACAAGACAATGAACACACAATACAAGATTAAAAAAACACAAAGACACATGCAACAAGGGAATCCCAAAAGAGAAGGCTCTAATACCGTAGCAAATTACATTATATCATATGATGATTTTAAGTTAAATCCAGCAGGAGAGAAGTATGCAATATACGACGCAGCAAAAAGTGCAAACAAGCCGATTCATTAATAGCGGCAGGTAGCGACAGTTGAGCGACTGTAGCGGCATTTTCAGAGCGCCCGCTAGTAGTCACTGTGCTTGGCCGTTGTTCGGTTGTTGATAGCGACTCAGTCGGTTTGCTGTAATGTTGAATATTGGGTGAGGAGTCGCTATTTGAGGTTCCGCGATGTATGGGTGCGCATGATAGGGACTGGTCAGAGCGACCAGCTCCCACCATATTCATTAAAAAATCACGCTCAAAAAATTCTCGCGCTGTGAAATGCTTGTTTAAACCCCAGAGCGCTGGAGGCGATGAGTTAAAATTAGTTTTTTAACCCCCAAACAACCATATTTTTGGAAACAAAAAAAAACAAGTTTTTTAAATAATTTTGTAATATGAATACATTAATATCAGACCTGTAATATCAATTCTGTACTCTGTGTCTTTTTTTTTTTTTTTTTTTACCTTAAAAAAATTATCTAAAATGGCAGAATTGGTCACAGAATTTTTCACATTTAAAAAAAATAAATAAATAAATCATAACAATTAATTATGAATATTTAAAGATTGTTCCATTGAAATGCATTGGAGCGCGCCAGGTAGCGAGAGGTCATACCTGTCGCTGTTCAAGGTCGGACGCTGGCGCTGTGGGATGAGGCTGGAATAATGATGAATGAGTCGCTATATGGCGCTATCTCAGTCGCTAAGCAGGATTGGCTTGATAAATGTGCGATTGTGGTGGGGAGCCGGCGTTCCCGTGGCGGGGCCCGTCATTACCGGCCGCTCACCTGTCGCTATTCCTTCATAAATAAGGGCCTAAGTGACAAAAAAGATCCCAAGGATCTTAAAGTGCCCGTGTATGTACAAACAATTAATTGTTTAAAAAGTAACCACAATAAGACAATGGCTGTAAAGTGACTAGTGCTATAATGGGACTGACTTATACTAGCAGTACCAAGTATCTGTGCAATAAATAATCAATCCGAATGTGACTGAACAGGACTAATGTACAAAAAACACCGGCTGGCAAAGTAATCAAAAATACATAGGATTCTTTTACATCACCCTGAAAGATTAAGATCGAGCCATGGGGTCCCCCGGGGCAGCAACCAGCCGACGCGTTGCGTGGAGAGTATCTACTTCACCAGGGAGGAGTTTCCCTGCTATAAAGGCACATGTGTGGGCTCTCATCCAACCAGAGCCCCTCGCCTTGACTACGTCATTCGGCAAATGGGGAGTGCGAAAGGCAGAGGAGTTGTTAGGCTTTCTGACACCCGGGGCAAAGATTTGAAATTGCGCCCCCCACCTGTTCTCAGGCTCCCCTTTGGCGCCCGCCTGACCTGCTGCACCCGGGGTATGTGCCCCCCCCTGCTCCCCCCCTAGTTACATCCCTGGCAAAAGTCAACGGCTCTGATGGAATGATAACCCGAGCATGCGCCGTTGGAGCAGGTTAAGGTGAGTTTTTACGGGTACCCTGAAGGGTTTAACATAGCGGTTTAACATAGCGGCCTGGAATCTTCTAGATTCCAGGCCGGCCGCTGGTGGGTTTTGTTCCACTTTAAAGCAGACCCCCAGCCATTTTTTTGTTTTAAAGTGGACCAAAACCGAGGATTTTGCCTATCCTGGGTTTTGGTTTTTGTCCCCCTGGGCACCCCGATCGGGGATACACCGTTGTGTGAAACCCTCAGGTCACCCGATCTCACTCACCCTTCCTCGGTCCTACAGCGCATGCGCAGGCCTCTCGTCTAATCAGCACGCTCGGATCCGTTCCCGCCCCTTCGTCTAAGAGCTCATCTAAGCCGCGCAGATCCGAGCGCGCTGGCGGTCGCATCCCTCGCTACCCTCTAACAGGGAGCGTGCCTGCGCCGGCCATTCACAAATGCCTGACGCGGGCATGGGCCCCTCCCTTATTGAGGGATGGATAGGAGATAGGATGTAACAGTTACAACAATAGAAACACTTTGAATTTGGATGCCCCGGGGGGAGGGAATCAATCGGTTCGATTGATTCCCTCCCCCTGGAGCATCCAAAATCGGGATGCCCCGCTGTGTGAAATCTCCCCCAGGTCACCCCATTCACTTACCTTGTTTCCCGGTCCAACGGTCCAATGTGCAACCCGCGGCAGCATCCCCGTTATCCCTCTATCAGGGCGCGTGCCCGCATCAGGCATTTGTGAATGGCCAGCGCGGGCACACTCCATGTTAGAGGGAAGCGGGGGATGCGACCACCAGCGCGCACGGAGCCGCTGGTCTTAGACGAAGGCTTAAACGCCTTACGATCATTTGTAAATTAAGCCACGTCCCCTCGTTGAGAAATGGATGAAGCCACAACGTCTCATTATGGGATAAATAGGAGATAGGATGTAACAGTTACAACAATAGAAACACTTTGAATAGGCAAATTAATCATTTATTGCTGCAGATCTGCATGTTACACCTCAAAGAGGGACAAATGGGAACAACGAGGGACAGAGGGACATGGACTCAAAAGAGGGACAGTCCCTCCAAATCAGGGACAGATGAGAGGTATGTTCTGTGACAATGATCACACAGGAGAGTTATGTCAGCTACCTTTTACCTTAAGGAGGGGCTCTTTAAAGTGGACCAAAACCCACAGAGATCATCCCAGGAATCTTATCAGATTCCCAGGCCGATTGATTCCCTCACCCCGGGGCATCCAAAATCGGGATTCCCCGCTGTGTGAAACCCCCCAGGTCGTCCATGAATTCACCTTCTTTCTTGGTCCAACGTGCCCGCGAGCACACTCCCTGTTAGCGGGTAGTGGGGGATCCAGCCGTCAGCACGCTCGGAGCCACAGATGAGCTCCTGGACGAAGGGGCTCGAGCAGATCCGAGCGCGCTGATTGGATAAGTGGCCGGGCATGTGTTGTAGGACCAGGAAGAGGTGAGTTTGTTCGGGTGACCTGTGGGGTTTCACACAGCAGGCGCAAGGACCAAAGCCCGGGATAGTAAAAATCCTGGGTTTTGGTCCATTTAAACACAGGTCCTGACTCTCAGTGAGGGCATCTACAGGTACTTCCACTTGGACCACTTAGTAGAACGTCCATGTAGGCCACTTTTTGGCCACCATTGGGTTCTTCTATTACCTGCGACCACTATAGAAGTCAATGTTCTCTCATGCTTAATCTAGTGAAACACATTCTGCTATAAAGTTCCCGAGCAACAGAGGCCGAGACTGTAGCTGCAATTAGCTCCCTGGCTGGTTCAATTGCCAGGAGGACCATATACATCTAATGGGGGGTGGATCAATACTCCAGGCAAGTCTCCATAGACGATATGCTGGAGATAACCCCCAAAGAGCCATATTCCCGGCACGTGAGTTAGATATTATAGATTTTCTGCATCATTAGAAGCTGAAAACCTCAGAGATCTTTCAGACAGTCAAGTTGGGCCATCAAGATGTCGTTGTTCATAGACTTTCAGGGAACGGGTTCTGCGATAGAGAAACTGGGGGGAGATACTGTCCCCGAGCAACAGAGTAAATACTGCGGCCTCAGTTAACTCTATCTGCTGGTTTAGTTACTTAGAAAAGTCTAATGAGGTTAGAGCACTATTGTGGTCATGGTTTTCTGGGTCATTGGTCCTCTCGGTCATTGACTGGTCAAACTGCCTCTGTTTAGAGCCTTGATGAGGCCACAGCTAGAATACTGTGTGCAGTTCTGGAGACCTCCCCTGCAAAAAGACATTATTCATATAGAACGGGTCCAAAGGCCGGCAACAAAAATGGTGGAAGGGCTTAAACTTAAGACTTATCAGGAGAGACTTAAAGAACTTAATTTGTACAGCCTGGACGAAAGAAGAGAGAGAGAACATGATGATGGAGACCTTTATATATGTGACAGGAATCCATAAGGTTCAGGAGGGAAGTGTTTTTAAGAAGAAACTTAATGATAGAACAAGGGGCCCAACCTGAAGCTAGTCGGAGGGAAGATCAGGAGCAATGTTAGAAAATATTATGTTACAGAAAGAGTAGTAGATGCTTGGAACAAACTTCCAGCAGAGGTAGTTGAAAAATCGTCAGTCAGAGAATTTAAACATGGCTGGGATAAGCACACATCTATCGTAAGATGAAGAGAACATACAGGTTATACAAAAGGGCCGATGGAGCGTACGGTCTCCTTCTGCTGTCAACCTTCTATGTTTTTATGTTTCTAACATCACTTGGCCTTGAAGGGCTTTTATTCCAGTAGGCCGAGGACCCTGTGATATATATTCTTGAACACATTAGATTACCATCACGTCCTCAATCTCTTCTTTCTCCCACCACCCTTCCACTGGTGGCACCTTATTCTCCACTGATAGATTGGCCATGCCAGTACCCAGAAACACTCACAAGCAGGGATGGACAGGCCATAGGGGGACCCAGGTGAATTCCTGGTGGGCCGCATTGCTTTGGGATCGGCTGGGCTACTACTTCACGCTTCTGTAGGCAGCAGCATTGGCCCCAAACCCAAAAGATTTCAGAGCCACTGGATCCCCCCCCCCCCCAGGGGCATCCAAAACTGGGAAGCCCCGCTGTAAAACCCCCCAGGTCACCCGGAAACTCACCTTCTTTCCCGGTCCAACAGCGAACGCGCGAGCTGCGGCCTTTTGAATGGCCGGCGCAGGCACACTCCCTGTTAGAGGGACACGGGGGATGCGGCCGCCAGTGTGCTCGGAGCCGCTGGCCTTAGACGAAGGTTCAGACAATGTGACGTCAGTGGCTCTGAGCGCGCTGATTGGACGGGAGGCCGTCATGTGCCATAGGACCAGGAAGAGGGGAGTTGGCATCGGCGATCTGGGGGTTTCACACAGCGGGGCATCTGCGATCGGGGTGCCCCGGGGGAAAGGACCAAAACCCAGGATAGTCAAAATCCTGGGATTTGGTCCACTTTAAGTGGCTCAAAAATCCACACCGCATCGGCCCTGAAATTTATAAGATTCCAGGGCCACTGGATCCCCCCCCCCAGGCATCCAGAATTGAGATGCCCCGCTGTGTGAAGCCCTCCAGGTTGCCCGGAAACTCACCTTCTTTCCTGGTCAAACAGCACATGCGTGAGCTGCAGCCACTTCCCCGCTATCCCTCTAGTAGGGCGCGTGCCCGCACCAGGCATTTGTGAATGGCTGGCACAGACACGCTCCCTGTTAGAGGGTAGCAGGGGATGCGGCTGCCAGCACGCACGGAGCCGCTGGCCTTAGACGAAGGTTCAGATGACGTGACGTGAGTGGCTCCGAGTGCGCTAATTGGACGAGGAGCCGCACATGTGCCGTAGGACCGGGAAGAGGTGAGTTTGCATCGGCGATCTGGGGGGTTTCACACAGTGGGGCATCTCCAATCGAAATCTAGAAGATTCCAGGGCCGCTGGTTTCCTCCCCCCCTGGGGCATCCATATTCGGGATGGCCCGCTGTGTGAAACCCCCCCCCAGGTTGCCCAGAAACTTACCCTGTACCTGGTCCAACGGCGCATGCACAAGCTGCGTCCAAATCCCCACTAGCCCTTTAGCAGAGCGCGTGCCCGCACCAGGCATTTGTGAATGGCCGGAGCGGGCACACTACCTGTTAGACGATAGCGGGGGATGCCGCTGCCAACGCGCTCAGATCCTCTCACCTCAGACAAGCTATTAGACTTGAGGGGCGGGAGCGGATTCGAGCGTGCTGATTGAACGAGAGGGCTGCATATGCACCGTAGGGCTGGGGAAGTGTGAGTGCAATTGGGCGACCTGGGGGGTTTCACACAGCGGAGAATCCCTAATCGAGGTGCCCCGGGGGCAAGGACCAAAATCCAGGATAGTCAAAATCCTGGGTTTTGGTCCACTTTAAGTAGCCCTCCCCTCCCTGTTGTCAACATTAAAGGACTCATGTGCATTCATCTAGCCACCTCTAACACCAGTCCTGGCTAAAAAGCAGAGCCACATACCTAGAATAGTGAAGCCACCAGCCATCACGGCATGGACAGTACTTACCAAGAAGAAACACCAAAGCTTGCAAGAACGCTGATAGTGAGATAGAGCTGACCTCTGGGTCTGGTCCTCAGGTTCGTCCCAAATGATGAAGGAAGAAGCCGGCGGGGAGGCAGTAAGTAAATCAAATCTAGGCTAGAGTCAGGGTTTCGGGATACCTGCCTGGAACAGGTAGGAACGCACAGCTCAAAGACCAGGAGACCCAAGGACACTGGAGCTAGCTGGCCTCTTAGGTGGACTTTTCAATAAGACGGACTATGGAATGACAGGGGCAGATAAAGATGTCCAGCGGAGGGAGCCTGAGAGTCCGATCTGCTTGGGGAAAGACAACTAAGGCTGCCGACTGGTATCAGATCCCCACCAAGACTACTGATGTGGGAGGATAAGTCACGGGCATGTGTCAGGCTGGAAGGGAGTTGGTAACACAAATAGATAAACCACATAATTACCCATAAAACTTATGCTATCAGAACAGATGTTCCGTGTCAACATCGGCCCCCACCATCCAGGATGATCGCACCTTGCTTTATGAGAATTTATTACCCAAGATCCTTATCACCGAGCTGTGAAGGGTGATACCGGAGAATGCCGCTCTGACCTTACACATGGGCCGGGCTGGATTAAGTGTGGTGGAGGCCCCTGGGCACAAAATTTGGTGGAGGCCCCAGATACAGTATTTTTTATCCTTTAAAATAATAGTCCAGCCAAGTAACTGATTGGTGGTTGTCTGGCACCCGCCTACTTACTGGAAGGTCAGATGGAGTCCCTTGTGCCCCCCTTGAGCGGGTGCGTGCTGCCCTGGAACTCCTGCTTTGCCATTCTGGGTGGGGGGTAGTGTAGTCGCCTGGCTGGTCCAGCAGAAAACAGTTCCCTGCATTGAGCTGCCAGCGGCTGTGCATGGTGGCTTATGTGCAGTGACAGCTCTGCACCCATCACTGTAGCTTTGCTGGTGGCGGCTTGGCTCTAGACTCTCCGTCCTGCCCTGTGGTGGCTTTGGCTGCAGGTTTGCCCAGGTGTGCAGGGGCCCCCACTGCCGCCGAAAGCTTTGTTGATGGCCCCCGAGGCCCGTTAGACCAAAGAGCCTCCTGGACCAGACTATAACCCAAAGGTTGGTGAAGGCCCCCTTTGCAGGACAAGTGGTGAAGGCCCCAGGGTGCGCTCCCCTTGTTCCCCCCTCATAATCCGGCCCTGCACATGGGTAAAAGGCATCAGAGGGGAGAATGCAAATTATGGGGTCCCACAGCAAAAATGGAATAGGGGCCTTCCTTTAGTCCACACTTCCATGTTTGTGTTTTATCTTAATCCATGTGCCATCTGCCCCTAAATGTCGCTCTCTCATTGTTCCCTGGTTTGTTCTTCTTGAGCTTCCTAATGTCCCTCTTCTTGTCCACTGGTGTCCCACTTTCCACCTAGTGTCCCTTCCTTTGTCCACCAGTGCCCTACCTTCCCTAAATGTTTCTTTCTTTTCTACATGTGCTCTACCTTTCTCCAAATGTTTATCCTCCTGCCCACCAGTGAACTACCTTCCCCATAATGTTTTTCTCTAATGTCACCATTCTAGCCCATCAGTTCACCACTTCTGGTCAGTTTACTTTTACCTACTTATGTTATTCTTCATTTTTTCTCCCAGTTTACTTCACCTTGTACACCAGTGCCCAACCTTTCTCCTAATGTTCCTATTTTTGTCCACCAGCATCAACTTTTGTCCTTCTTTTTGACTATCCGTGCCCTATATTTCTCTTAATGTTCATCTTCTTCTCCACCAATTCGGCACCAGTTACATGTCCGCAAATTCTCAACCACTTTCCCCCTTTTCTCCTACATGCCCACCAATGTCTCATCTTTCTGTTATGTTCCTTGTATTGTACACAACTGGCAAACTTTTATCCTAATATTTCTCTTTTTCTCTACCAGTGCCCCAGTTACCTTCTAATATCCCTCTTCTTGTCCACCATTGACTTGGTTTCCTTTTAATGTCCATCTCCTTGTCAACCAGTAACCTAGTTTCCTTGCAATGTATCACAAATCGGCACTTACCTGGGCCCCGTTCCAGCGTTGTCGGCGGGCGGTCGGCCCCAGCAGCTCCTGCCCGGCGGCCGCGCCGTGCGGCGTCTGCTCAGGCGGCGCCGAGCACGGCCGCTCTCCCTCCTCGCTCTCGCGTCATTGTGTCACGTGCTCGCGGTATCTTTATGCCCTCCAGCGGCGCTGTACTCAGCGCGCCCGCCGGAGGCTGTAGCAGATTAGCCACGGGGCACTGGCACGCCCCCTGGTTCGGAATAAAGGGCCAATGAGCCCTAGGTTCAGTGGGCCTTACGCCCCCCTCCTTGTCTGGGCCAATGAGCCCATAGATGGGATTGGACACTCCCTTGTTCTCCCAATTAATGACCAGTTCCTAGTTGCACCAATCACACACTCACCTCCCATCATATCTGTTCCTATAAAGGTTTCACCCTGTCAGTTGCTCAGGGCCTGTGATAGCGCCTTGTACCCTGCATAGTCTTGTGATAAACCTTGTTTGATCTCCGTTGCCGACCCCTGCCTGAACCGACTATTCTCGATCTGATCTCCGTTGCCGACCCCTGCCTGAACCGACTATTCTCGATCTGATCTCCGTTGCCGACCTCTGCTTTGTACCTTGACCTCGAGCTGCCTCTTCCCTCTGTACCGCCACGATCTCTGACTTCCCCGTGTCAACCTCTGGCCTGGTTCTGGACTTCCGCTACACTCGCTCTTAGCCATTGGTTCTTCAGACCTCTAAACCAGTAAGCTCTCATCCTTTGAGCCATTGAAGTCCTGGGGGCAACCGATCCCGGGCAGGCGTATATTGCGTCCCGGCAAGTGGGGGCTCCTACAGGTGAAGCTGGCTGCGGAGATTGGGGGTTGAGGGCTTACCTAGAGGGCTGGAGTTACCAGAGCGTGACACAATGTTCTTCATCAGGTCCTGCAGCGGCCTAAAACTCTCCAAACGCCCTCCTTCTCTGTTCTACCAGAGCCCATCCTTTATTCTAATGGTACTCTTGTCCACAACTGCCCTGTGTTCATCTTAATTACCCTCTTCTTTTCCACAATTGACCTGGTTTCCTTCTAATGCCCATCTTCTTGTCACCCAGTAACCTAGTTTCCTTGTAATTTTCTTCCTCGGGTCCACCAGTGTCTCACTTCTCTCCAAATACCCTATATTTTCTCTCTGGTCTTCCATAGTCTTCCAGAGCCAATCCTCCCTTCTAATGTTCCTCTTCTTGTCCACAACCGCCCAACCTTCCTCCTAATATCCCTCTTTTATCTGCCCGCGTCCTACTTCCCTCCTAATGTTACTCCTCTTGTCGACATGTGCCCTAACTTCTTTCTAATATTTTTTATTCCTTGTCAAGCAATGTTCCACTTTTTATTATTATTGTTATTATATTGTATTGGATTGGATGGCATAGTAATAAATATCTATACAAACACATTGGCAAATGAGAGGAGGGGCCACTTATAAACCAGCACTGAATAAAACTCCCACCAAGCTTGTGGTTTTCTTCTCCTGGTAGGAATAAAATCCAGGGGTGAGAGGTTTTGTCTATCAGGGGTGATAGAGCCTGTCACCCTGGATTTCCTATTCCTTCCATTAAAAGAAAGAAAAACAAGCCTGGCTGGATATTTCTTAAAGCCGGGTGTAAAAGTGGCCCCTCCTCCTGCCATCCAGCATATTAGTATGTATTTTTATGATTGGGCCTTTTTTTCTTGATAGTGCTCCTTTATTGTTTACACAAAGATCTTGTCTAACATAATGGCCACCGATACCTTTCCTTCTAATGCCTCCCTTTATGCCCCTGCTATTCCTCACTGTTAAAGTGTGCCAAAACCTAGCCCAATCGGCCCAGGAATCTATAAGATTGACGGGCCGATCGATTCCCTCCCCCCGGGGCATCCAAAATCGGGATTCACACAGCGGGGCCCGATTGCGGGGGGGGCCCCCGGGGGAAAGGACCAAAACCCAGGATAGTCAAAATCCATCCAGAGTTCTCCTTTATCCTTCAGGGACAATTTTCTATTATACATCCAGAGTTCTCCTTTATCATTCAGGGACAATTTCCTATTAGCTAACTCGTGGTTCTCC
The DNA here is from genome assembly GCA_027917425.1 of Gastrophryne carolinensis. NCBI lineage: Eukaryota > Metazoa > Chordata > Amphibia > Anura > Microhylidae > Gastrophryne > Gastrophryne carolinensis. The sequence goes on from CM051236.1 coordinate 25,934,520, forward strand.
TGTATCATTAAGGGGCAATTTTCCCATTAGCCATCAAGAGTTCCACTTTATCATTCAGGGACTATTTCCCAGTGACCATCCAGAGTTCTCCTTTATCATTCAGGGACAATTTTCCCATTAGCCATCCAGAGTTCTCCTTTATCATTCAGGGACTAATTCCCAGTGACCATCCAGAGTTACCCTTTATCATTCAGAGACAATTTCCTATTAGCAATCTAGAACTCTCCTTTATCATTCAGAGACAATTTCCTATTAGCCATCTACAGCTCTCCTTTATCATTCAAAGACAATTTCCTATTAGCCATCCAGAGTTCTTCTTTATCATTCAGAGATAATTTCCTATTAGCCATCTAGAGCTCTGCTTTATCATTCAGGGACAATTTCCTATTAGCCAACTCGTGGTTCTCCTGTATCATTAAGGGACAATTTTCCCATTAGCCATCAAGAGTGCTCCCTTATCATTCAGGGACTAATTCCCAGTGACCATCCAGAGTTACCCTTTATCATTCAGGGACAATTTTTCCTTTTCCCATCCAGAGTTCTCCTTTATCATTCAGAGACTATTCCCCAGTGACCATCCAGAGTTACCCTTTATCATTTAGGAACAATTTCCTATTAGCCATCCAGAGTTCTCCTTTATCATTCAGGGACTATTCCTGAGTGGCCATCCAGAGTTACCCTTTATCATTCAGAGACTATTTCCCAGTGACCATCCAGAGTTACCCTTTATCATTTAGGGACAATTTCCTATTAGCCATCCAGAGTTCTCCTTTATCATTCAGGGACTATTCCCGAGTGGCCATCCAGAGTTACCCTTTATCATTCAGAGACTATTTCCCAGTGACCATCCAGAGTTACCCTTTATCATTTAGGAACAATTTCCTATTAGCCATCCAGAGTTCTCCTTTATCATTCAGGGACTATTCCCGAGTGGCCATCCAGAGTTACCCTTTATCATTCAGAGACTATTTCCCAGTGACCATCCAGAGTTACCCTTTATCATTTAGGAACAATTTCCTATTAGCCATCCAGAGTTCTCCTTTATCATTCAGGGACTATTCCTGAGTGGCCATCCAGAGTTACCCTTTATCATTCAGAGACTATTTCCCAGTGACCATCCAGAGTTACCCTTTATCATTTAGGGACAATTTCCTATTAGCCATCCAGAGTTCTCCTTTATCATTCAGGGACTATTCCCGAGTGGCCATCCAGAGTTACCCTTTATCATTCAGAGACTATTTCCCAGTGACCATCCAGAGTTACCCTTTATCATTTAGGAACAATTTCCTATTAGCCATCCAGAGTTCTCCTTTATCATTCAGGGACTATTCCCGAGTGGCCATCCAGAGTTACCCTTTATCATTCAGAGACTATTTCCCAGTGACCATCCAGAGTTACCCTTTATCATTTAGGAACAATTTCCTATTAGCCATCCAGAGTTCTCCTTTATCATTCAGGGACTATTCCCGAGTGACCATCCAGAGTTACCCTTTATCATTCAGAGACTATTTCCCAGTGACCATCCAGAGTTACCCTTTATCATTTAGGGACAATTTCCTATTAGCTATCCAGCGTTCTCTTTTATCATTCAGGAACTATTTCCCAGTGACCATCCAGAGTTACCCTTTATCATTCAGAGACAATTTCCTATTAGCCATCTAGGGCTCTGCTTTATCATTCAGGGACAATTTCCTATTAGCCAACTCGTGGTTCTCCTGTATCATTAAGGGACAATTTTCCCTTTACCCATCCAGAGTTCTCCTTTATAATTCAGAGACTATTTCCCAGTGACCATCCAGAGTTACCTTTTATTATTGCGCTCAGCAATCTGGGAGGTTTCACACAGCGGTGCCCAATTGGAGTGACCCGTGGGGAAAGGACCAAAACCCAGGATAGTGAAAATCCTGGTTTTTGGTCCACTTTAAGGGCACTGTCAGTGGATTAAGATTTTAGTGGAAGCCATGTAAATGTTAGTCTCCTTGTACTGACATTGCAGGGCCCTGATAAGCCATGCTTAGTTCTTATTTGCTCAAGGAATCAGATAGGTGGTCACATGACCCTGCCAGGTTGGGCACCTCTGTTGTCCAATCATCCAACACAGTCACACAGAGACATATTCAGCTACAACCAGTCTATACAATAGGTGCAGCGCCGGAGTTTCTGATGGACGACCCTAAATGTGTCAAGGTGAGTCTATATAGCTACAGCCCTTAAATCAGAGGGGGCAACTATAGGGGACCAACTCCAGCCAGAAGTAATATTTTAGTTTTGGATAGGACGTCCCAGTGCGTGTTCAACCAGCTTATGCCCATGGACCTACTCTCATTTCCACCCCAAGTTCCTTCATCATACAGGGACCTTTCCTCGATTGCAGTCCCTGTAGCTCATTCCCTCCTTTATAAGCCATCATGGGTCTTGTTTGAAATATCAAGAGACACTTTAATATTAAAGCATCATCCTGTCGGCTATTTCAAGTTCCCGTTTGCCATTCAAGGTGCAGTTCCCTGTTGGCTATCCAGAATGTAATATATCATTAAATGGCAATTCTTTATTGGTCACATTTTTTAAAAGGATGTCAGTTCTTTATTCCTCTTTATAATTCCAGGACCATAGCGCTGTAGGTATCCAGAAATTATTTTTACTCTGGGACCATTCCCTATTGGCTATCCAGAGGACCCCTTTATCATTCGAGAATCATCCCCCATTAGCCTTCCAGAGGACCCCTTTATCATTCGAGAATCATCCCCCATTAGCCTTCCAGAGGACCCCTTTATCATTCGAGAATCATCCCCCATTAGCCTTCCAGAGGACCGCTTTATCATTCGAGAGGGGTCCTCTGGAAGGCTAATGGGGGATGATTCTCGAATGATAAAGGGGTCCTCTGGAAGGCTAATGGGGGATGATTCTCGAATGATAAAGGGGTCCTCTGGAAGGCTAATGGGGGATGGTTCCATAATGATAAAGGGGTCCTGTGGAAGGCTAATGGGGGATGGTTCCATAACTATCACCCATTAGCCTTGCAGAGGACCCCTTTATCATTTGAGAATCATCCCCCATTAGCCTTCCAGAGGACCCCTTTATTATTATGGAACCACCCCCCATTAGCCTTCCAGAGGACCCCTTTATCATTATGGAACTATCCCCCATTAGCCTTCCAGAGTACCCCTTTATCATTATGGAACCATCCCCCATTAGACTTCAAGAGGACCCCTTTATCACTCTGGAACCATCCCCATCAGCCTTCCAGAGGACCCCTTTATCATTCGAGAACCATCCCCCATTAGCCTTCCAGAGGACCCCTTTATCATTTTGGGACCATTTTGCTGTGACCACCCAGAAATTGTATTTATTTTTCAGGGCTCATTCCTCAGAAACTACCCAAAACTGCCCTTTGTCATGTAGGGACTATTTTCCAGTAGCCATCTAGGGTTCCCCTTTATCATTCAGGTACCATTTCTCATTAGCAATTCCGATATCCTATTCATCATTCCAGGGCCATTCCATGCTAGTTACCCAAGATTTTATTTTTCATTCTGGGACCATTCCCTATTATTGGCTATTCTTTAAGGGTTATCTCCCATTTGCCTTTCCAGTGGTCCCCTTTATTATTCTTTTATTTATCATTCTAGGAACAATTTAGTATGACCACTTGGAAATCCCCCTTATCATTCGGGAACCATCCCCCATTAGCCATCCAGAGGACCCCCTTATCATTCGGGAACCATCCCCCATCAGCCATCCAGAGGACCCCCTTATCATTCGGGAACCATCCCCCATTAGCCATCCAGAGGACCACCTTATCATTCTGGAACCATCCCCCATTAGCCTTACAGATATCCCCTTTATCATTCGAGAACCATCCCCCATTAACCTTACAGATATCCCCTTTATCATTCGAGAACCATCCCCGATTAGCCTTCCAGAGGATCCCTTTATCATTCTGGGACCATTTTGCTGTCACCTCCCAGAAATGGTATTTATTTTTCAGGGCTCATGCCCCAGAAACTACCCAAAAATGCCTTTTGTCATGTAGGGACTATTTTCCAGTAGCCATCCAGAGGATCCCCTTTATCATTCAGGTACATTAGCAGTTCCGAGATCCTATTCATCATTCCAGGGCCATTCCATGCTAGCTTTTTCATTCTGGGACCATCCCCTATTATTGGCTATTCAGATGTTCCCTCTGGCATTCATGGGTCATTTCCTATTTGCCTTTCCAGTGATCCCCTTTATTATTCTTTTATTGATCATTCTGGGAACAATTTAGTATGATCACTGGCAAATACCCTTTATCATTCAGGGACCATGCCCCAGTGGCCATCCAAAGTCCCCCTTTATCATTCTATTTCCTTTTAGCCATCCAGAGTTCTCCTTTATCATTCAGGGACAATTTTACCATTAGCCATCCAGAGTTACCCTTCATCATTCAGGGACTATTTCCTATTAGCCATCCAGAGTTCTCCTTTATAATTCAGGGGCTATTCCCCAGTGGCCATCCAGAGTTACCTTTTATTATTGAGGGATAATTTAGTATTAGCCATCCAGAATTCTCCTTTATCATAGTATTGGTCCTGGAATGATTTTGGTCCACTTTAATATTCCTGGACCATTACAAACTTTTTTTTTGATTCTGGGTCCATTCCCTATTGGATGTCCAGATGTCTTCTTCAGGGGACCATCCCCCATTGACGTTCCAGGGAACTCCTTCATCATTCTAGGACCATACCACAGGGTATTATTGCTTTGCTTGGCTGTACTCTAAGGAAGACCGGAGTTTGCGACGAAACGCGTCTGGGAAAAAGACCAACATTGGGAACGGCACACTTTAGAGACTGTGTACAGTATAGACTCTTTCTATACTGGATATACAATGATGACTATGGGGATATGGAATAAGCAATATGGGAAGTGGACACTATGATTATTATGTCCTTTATAGAGAGCTTTATGACATCATGCAGAAAGTTATGAGATAATAAAAAATAAAAAAATTCCCGAAAGGTAAAACGAGGTCAAACAAATACAAAAAGCATTGAAATATATCAAGGAGGGAACAATGACGCCTCCTGTTGTACAAATGTGCTTCTAGCAGGTGTAACGTCACACACTGAACACCGGGGGGAGCTCACTCATTCATTATAGTGCAGTGCTCCCTCTAGTGTTCAGTGTGCAGCATGACGGACTGTATAATATCACACACTTACCAGTAGAGGGAGCAGTATCCTACAACACGGGAAGGAGCTTTTCATGGCACCCCGATCGAGGATGCCCCGCTGTGTGAAATCCCCCAGGTCGCCCGAACAAACTCACCTCTTCCCGGTCCTATGATGCATGTGCAGCCGCTCATCCAATCAGCGAGCAGACTGCCGGCCACATCCCTCGCTATCCTCTAACAGGGAGTGTGCCCGCACTGGCCATTAACAAATGCCTGGACCGGGAAAGAAGGTGAGTTTCCAGGCGACCTGGGGGGGTTTCACATAGTGGGTGAGTTTTGGTCTTCTTTAAGCAGAATAAGATCATGATGGCATAGCATTCCCTCTCTCTAGTCTGCAACTGGCAGCAGATGTAATACCACAATGAACACTAGAGGGAGCACACTCCTACAACACACTAAGCAGAATTAGAACATGGTGGCACAGTGTGCTCCCTCTAGTGTGCAGCAGATGTAATACCGCACGATAGACCCTAGAGGGCGCACACTCCTACAACACACCCCAAGCAGTAGGTGCTCCCTCTAGTGTCTAGTGTGTAGTAATGCAGTTATAGAAACAACATAGACACAGGATGTCCTTTACTTTCATTTCTTTATTGCAGATACAAGCTTTGGATTCCAGGAAGCGTCTGATTGGGCGAAAGGTGGTCCAGAGTGATGCAGAGCAGCAGGACATGGTGGACCCATGGGAGGTAAGTCATAGGAAAAGTATTGATGGTGATTGTGTTATGGAGCAGGACACACTGGCTACACACCTTACAATCCAAAACAATCCCCAGGGGCAAGGACCAAAAAAAGGATAGCCAAAATCCTGGGTTTCGGTCCACTTTAAGCTTGTATGTAAGGACCAAAAAAAGGATAGTCAAAATCCTGGGTTTCGGTCCACTTTAAAGTGGACCAACACCCAGGATTTTGACTATCCAGGGTCTTGGTCCACTTCGGTGGGGCACCCCGATCGGGGTGCCCCGCTGTGTGAAACCCCCCCGATCACCCGAAAAACTCACCTCTCCCCGCTCCCAGCGCCGACGGACAAGCGTTTTGACAGCCGCGGACAAGCGGCTCCTCCGCCGCCACCTCCCGCGCGTCACTCTTGACGCGCGCGCACCCGCCTAGAGGGGCGTGAGGGAGGCGGCCGGCCGCCGCCGAGGACAAGGTAAGGGGATTTGGGGTGTTTGGGGGGGGTTTCACCCCGCGGGACATCCCGATCTCGGATGTCCCGCGGGGAGGGAGGTGATCGGCCCGGGAATCTTATAGATTCCCGGGCCGATCACGGGAGGGTGATGGTCCACTTTAAGCTTGTATGTAAGGACCAAAAAAAGGATAGCCAAAATCCTGGGTTTCGGTCCACTTTAAGCTTGTATGTAAGGACCAAAAAACGGATAGTCGCTGTGTGAAACCCCCCAGGTACGGGCACATGCCCTGCTACAGGCACAGCGGGGATAAAAAAACGAAATAATACATCTAAATGTGCAATTATACTTTGTCAAACTGCTAGTGCCATAAAGTGCATCAATTTACTGTAATTATGTGCAAAAAAATCAGGGTTCAGATAAGGTAAAGTGCAAATCAAAACACAAATCACATAATGATACCAAAAGTCTTACATATCAGTCACTGAGGACGGCACCCTCCCGGCAGAGCCTACGCGTTTCGAGACCCAGGAGTCTCTTTTTCAAGGCAATAGTGATGCACTTTATGGCACTGGCACTTTGACAAAGTATAATTGCACATTTCGATTTATTATTTAGTTTTTTATTAGTAAGGACAGTAGATAGAGATATCCTATTAGTGAGCTAATCTGAGAGACAGCACCCCCTTGTGGCATAAAACGCTAATGGCATGTTAGATGGATTTTAAATGGTTTTAACTGTATGTAATGAATTGTCACAATAAAATGAAATTGATTTAAATTACAGCTATTGAGTGAGTGCAATAATCAGACTCTGTTGGTCCATTTCAGGGGAATTACAGGGGAACCCCCCCATTGTGTATTTATAGTTCTAAAAGTAAGGACTCACAGAGCAGTGCACCACAAATGTTTTGACCTTTTGGTTGGTGTCACCCCTCCAAAACATTTTTGTATAGATTACCAGCAGAAAAAAGGTGAGTTTCCGGATGACCTGGGTTTCAAACAGTTTCTGGATGCCCCGGGGGAAGGGTCCTGGAATCTTATAAATTCCAGGGCTGTTAGGACATGGGTTTTGGTCCACTTTAAACCGTACAAAACCATCCTGCTGTTACTTACCCGATGCTATGTTCCTGTGGCTCCTAAGCACCCAGGACCCCGTGTAGTCTGCAGTTAGAGCGCGCTTTGGGTGTCTCATAGTGGCAGTTGTGGCCTAGAGGTAAGGGGAGCGTATTTGTGACCGGAGGGTGGCAGGTTCAAATTCCGGTCCTGGGACATGACTGAAGTGCTCTTGAGCAAGGCAACTAACCCCCCAACTGCTCCCCGGGGAGCCGTAATCATGGCAGAGCCCACCGCTCCGGGCATGTGCGCACTGACTGCACGGATGGGTTAAATGTGGAGGATGAATTCCTATGTGTGTGCAAGCATACAATGGCCATCTATGCATTAATTTATTTATTATATTTTTATTTATTATTAATTATTATTTTTTTAATAATTATAATGAGCTGCCCATCATTTTTCATCTACTTTGGGATGTTCCTATGATCATAAGCCCAGGAGGTGGCCTGTGATGTGCATAGGATCCATGCCTGGAACATGTCATTCAATAGGGGGAGGGGTGTGAGGCAGGGCCAGAATAAGGGTGTCCATGATGGTATGGAGCAGTACTTCTATAGGGGCCCCTCACCCTCACCACACCCTCCACTGGCCCCTCACCACACCCTCCACTGGCCCCTCACCCTCACCACACCCTCCACTGGCCCCTCACCCTCACCACACCCTCCACTGGCCCCTCACCCTCACCACACCCTCCACTGGCCCCTCACCTTCACCACACCCTCCACTGGCCCCTCACCACACCCTCCACTGGCCCCTCACCCTCACCACACCCTCCACTGGCCCCTCACCACACCCTCCACTGGCCCCTCACCCTCACCACACCCTCCACTGGCCCCTCACCTTCACCACACCCTCCACTGGCCCCTCACCCTCACCACACCCTCCACTGGCCCCTCACCTTCACCACACCCTCCACTGGCCCCTCACCTTCACCACACCCTCCACTGGCCCCTCACCCTCACCACACCCTCCACTGGCCCCTCACCCTCACCACACCCTCCACTGGCCCCTCACCTTCACCACACCCTCCACTGGCCCCTCACCCTCACCACACCCTCCACTGGCCCCTCACAACAGCCTCCACTGGCCCCTCACCTTCACCACACCCTCCACTGGCCCCTCACCACACCCTCCACTGGCCCCTCACCCTCACCACACCCTCCACTTGCCCCTCACCTTCACCACACCCTCCACTGGTCCCTCACCCTCACTACACCCTCCACTGGCCCCTCACCCTCACTACACTCTCCACTGGCCCCTCACCCTCACCACACCCTCCACTGGTCCCTCACCCTCACCACACCCTCCACTGGCCCCTCACCTTCACCACACCCTCCACTGGTCCCTCACCCTCACTACACCCTTGACTGGCCCCTCACCCTCACTACACCCTCCACTGGCCCCTCACCCTCACCACACCCTCCACTGGTCCCTCACCCTCACCACACCCTCCACTGGCCCCTCACCTTCACCACACCCTCCACTGGCCCCTCACCCTCACCACACCCTCCACTGGCCCCTCACCACACCCTCCACTGGCCCCTCACCCTCACCACACCCTCCACTGGCCCCTCACCACACCCTCCACTGGCCCCTCACCTTCACCACACCCTCCACTTGCCCCTCACCACACCCTCCACTGACCCCTCACCACACCCTCCACTGGCCCCTCACCTTCACCACACCCTCCACTGGCCCCTCACCCTCACCACACCCTCCACTGGCCCCTCACCCTCACTACACCCTCCACTGGCCCCTCACCTTCACCACACCCTCCACTGGCCCCTCACCCTCACCACACCCTCCACTGGCCCCTCACCACACCCTCCACTGGCCCCTCACCCTCACCACACCCTCCACTGGCCCCTCACCTTCACCACACCCTCCACTTGCCCCTCACCACACCCTCCACTGACCCCTCACCACACCCTCCACTGGCCCCTCACCTTCACCACACCCTCCACTGGCCCCTCACCCTCACCACACCCTCCACTGGCCCCTCACCACACCCTCCACTGGCCCCTCACCCTCACCACACCCTCCACTGGCCCCTCACCACACCCTCCACTGGCCCCTCACCTTCACCACACCCTCCACTTGCCCCTCACCACACCCTCCACTGGACCCTCACCACACCCTCCGCTGGCCCCTCACCACACCCTCCACTGGCCCCTCATCACACCCTCCACTGGCCCCTCAGCCTCACCACACCCTCCACTGGCCCCTCACCTTTACCACACCCTCCACTGGCCCCTCACCCTCACCACACCCTCCACTTGCCCCTCACCTTCACCACACCCTCCACTGGCCCCTCACCCTCACCACACCCTCCACTGGCCCCTCACCCTCACCACACCCTCCACTGGCCCCTCACCTTCACCACACCCTCCACTGGCCCCTCACCACACCCTCCACTGGCCCCTCACACTCACCACACCCTCCACTGGCCCCTCACCACACCCTCCACTGGCCCCTCTCTTGCTCATCCATATGTTGTTATCGTCTGTGCTCTTGCTCATCCTCATTCTCTTATCTTCCATGCTCTTGCTTATTCTCATGCTCTTATCTTCTGTGCTCATCCTCATGCTCTTATCTTCTGTGCTCATCCTCTTATCTTCTATGCTCTTGCTCATCCTCACGCTCTTATCTTCCGCACTCTTGCTCATCCTCATGCTCTTATCTTTCACGCTCTTGCTCATCCATATGTTATCTTCTGTGCTTTTGCTCATCCTCATGCTCTTCTTCTGCGCTCTTGCACATCCTCATGCTCTTATCTTCCATTCCCTTACTCATCCTCATGCTGTTATCTTCTGTGCTCTTGCTCATCCTCCTGCTCTCATCTTTTGTGCTCTTGGTGATCCTCATGCTCTTATCTTCCGTGCTCTTGCTCATCCTCCTGCTCTTATCTTCCGTGCTCTTGCTCATCATGCTCTTATCTTCCATGCTCTTGATCATCCTCCTGCGCTTATCTTCAGTGCTCTTGCTCATCCTCATGCTCTTATCTTCCATGCTCTTGATCATCCTCCTGCGCTTATCTTCAGTGCTCTTGCTCATCCTCATGCTGTTATTTTCCGTGCTCTTGCTAATCCTCATGCTGTTATCTTCCGTGCTCTTGCTCATCCTCCTGCTCGTATCTTCCGTGCTCTTGCTCATCCTCCTGCTCTTATCTTCAGTGCTCTTGCTCATCCTCTTGCTCTTATCTTCAGTGCTCTTGCTCATCCTCATGCTATCTTCCGTGCTCTTGCTCATCCTCATGTTCTTATCTTCCGCGCTCTTGCTCATCCTCAAGCTCTTGCACATCCTCATGCTCTTATCTTTGGTGCTCTTGCTCATCCTCATGCTCTTGTCTTCTGTGCTCTTGCTCATTCTCATTCTCTTATCTTCCGTGCTCTTGCTCATCTTTATCATCTTATCTTCCGTGCTCTTGCTCATCCTCATGCCCCCATTTAATGGTCGCACCAGGGCCCCGTCACAATTAGTTATGCTGCTGCTCTTGCTCTTCCTTGTTTGTAGTTGTAGTTGATAATTGATAAATCTGCTTGTTCATGGACAATAGTTAGCACTGCAGTAGCGTTAAATGGGCAACAGGCGGCGCTCGAAAACAAGCAGTAGATAAAATGACAGCAGTTTTATGGCCAGCAGAGGGAACTGGGAAGCGCGATAGTTAAAACTGCAATTACAATCAATGGGCAGCAGGTGACGATCAAAAACGGGCGATTGATAACATTGCAGTACGGATAAATGGGCAGCAGGTGGCGATCAAAGTTGGGCAACCATAAAACAGGCGATTTCTAGCACTGCATTAACAATCTATTGGCAGCAGGTGGTGATCAAAACAGGCGATTGATTAACACTGCAGTACCAATAAATGCCCAATAGGTGGCGCACAAAAACGCCCGATTTCTATCACTGCAGTAGAAACCTATGGGACGCGGTTGGCGCTGGCAAACAGGCGATTGTACTAGTATACTGTATTTATATATATATAATACTATAATAAACTATATATATATATATATATATATATATATATATATATATATAGTATATAATACTATATACTATATATATATAAAATATACTATATATATATAAAATATACTATATATATAATATATACTAATAAACCACTGTACTAATACAGGCAGCAGGGGGCGCTAGAAAACAGGCGATTAATAACACCGCTGTACTAATATATGGACAGCAGGGGGCGCTAGAAAACAGGCGATTTCTATTACTGCAGTAGAAACCTATGGGACACGGTTGGCGCTCGCAAACAGGCGATTGTACTTATATAATATATATATATATATATATATATATATATATATATATATTGCTAATATACAGGCAGCAGGGGGCGCTAGAAAACAGGCCATTGATTACACTGCAGTACTGATATATGGGCAGCAGGTGGCGCTGGGAAACAGATCGATGACACTGCAGTACTGATATATGGGCAGCAGGTGGCGCTGGGAAACAGGAGATCGATGACACTGCAGTACTGATATATGGGCAGCAGGTGGCGCTGGGAAATAGGAGATCGATGACACTACAGTACTGATATATGGGCAGCAGGTGGCGCTGGGAAACAGGAGATCGCTGGCACTGCAGTACTGATATATGGGCAGCAGGTGGCGCTGGGAAACAGATCGATGACACTGCAGTACTGATATATGGGCAGCAGGTGGCGCTGGGACACAGGAGATAGATGACACTGCAGTACCTGATATATGGGCAGCAGGTGGCGCTGGGAAACAGATCGATGACACTGCAGTACTGATATATGGGCAGCAGGTGGCGCTGGGAAACAGGAGATTGCTGACGCTTCAGTACTGATATATGGGCAGCAGGTGGCGCTGGGAAACAGGAGATCGATGACACTGCAGTACTGATATATGGGCAGCAGGTGGCGCTGGGAAATAGGAGATCGATGACACTACAGTACTGATATATGGGCAGCAGGTGGCGCTGGGAAACAGGAGATCGCTGACACTGCAGTACTGATATATGGGCAGCAGGTGGCGCTGGGAAACAGATCGATGACACTGCAGTACTGATATATGGGCAGCAGGTGGCGCTGGGACACAGGAGATAGATGACACTGCAGTACTGATATATGGGCAGCAGGTGGCGCTGGGACACAGGAGATCGCTGATACTGCAGTACTGATATATGGGCAGCAGGTGGCGCTGGGAAACAGGAGATCGATGACACTGCAGTACTGATATATGGGCAGCAGGTGGCGCTGGGAAATAGGAGATCGCTGGCACTGCAGTACTGATATATGGGCAGCAGGTGGCGCTGGGAAACAGGAGATTGCTGACGCTTCAGTACTGATATATGGGCAGCAGGTGGCGCTGGGAAACAGGAGATCGATGACACTGCAGTACTGATATATGGGCAGCAGGTGGCGCTGGGAAATAGGAGATCGATGACACTACAGTACTGATATATGGGCAGCAGGTGGCGCTGGGAAACAGGAGATCGCTGACACTGCAGTACTGATATATGGGCAGCAGGTGGCGCTGGGAAACAGATCGATGACACTGCAGTACTGATATATGGGCAGCAGGTGGCGCTGGGACACAGGAGATAGATGACACTGCAGTACTGATATATGGGCAGCAGGTGGCGCTGGGACACAGGAGATCGCTGATACTGCAGTACTGATATATGGGCAGCAGGTGGCGCTGGGAAACAGGAGATCGATGACACTGCAGTACTGATATATGGGCAGCAGGTGGCGCTGGGAAATAGGAGATCGCTGGCACTGCAGTACTGATATATGGGCAGCAGGTGGCGCTGGGAAATAGGAGATCGCTGGCACTGCAGTACTGATATATGGGCAGCAGGTGGCGCTGGGAAATAGGAGATCGCTGGCACTGCAGTACTGATATATGGGCAGCAGGTGGCGCTGGGACACAGGAGATAGATGACACTGCAGTACTGATATATGGGCAGCAGGTGGCGCTGGGACACAGGAGATAGATGACACTGCAGTACTGATATATGGGCAGCAGGTGGCGCTGGGACACAGGAGATCGCTGACACTGCAGTACTGATATATGGGCAGCAGGTGGCGCTGGGAAACAGGAGATCGATGACACTGCAGTACTGATATATGGGCAGCAGGTGGCGCTGGGAAACAGGAGATCGATGACACTGCAGTACTGATATATGGGCAGCAGGTGGCGCTGGGAAATAGGAGATCGCTGACACTGCAGTACTGATATATGGGCAGCAGGTGGCGCTGGGAAACAGATCGATGACACTGCAGTACTGATATATGGGCAGCAGGTGGCGCTGGGACACAGGAGATAGATGACACTGCAGTACTGATATATGGGCAGCAGGTGGCGCTGGGAGACAGGAGATCGCTGACGTTGCAGTACTGATATATGGGCAGCAGGTGGCGCTGGGAAATAGGAGATCGCTGACACTGCAGTACTGATATATGGGCAGCAGGTGGCGCTGGGAAACAGATCGATGACACTGCAGTACTGATATATGGGCAGCAGGTGGCGCTGGGAAACAGGAGATAGATGACACTGCAGTACTGATATATGGGCAGCAGGTGGCGCTGGGAAACAGATCGATGACACTGCAGTACTGATATATGGGCAGCAGGTGGCGCTGGGACACAGGAGATCGCTGACACTGCAGTACTGATATATGGGCAGCAGGTGGCGCTGGGAAACAGGAGATAGATGACACTGCAGTACTGATATATGGGCAGCAGGTGGCGCTGGGAAACAGATCGATGACACTGCAGTACTGATATATGGGCAGCAGGTGGCGCTGGGAAATAGGAGATCGCTGGCACTGCAGTACTGATATATGGGCAGCAGGTGGCGCTGGGACACAGGAGATAGATGACACTGCAGTACTGATATATGGGCAGCAGGTGGCGCTGGGACACAGGAGATAGATGACACTGCAGTACTGATATATGGGCAGCAGGTGGCGCTGGGAAACAGATCGATGACACTGCAGTACTGATATATGGGCAGCAGGTGGCGCTGGGACACAGGAGATCGCTGACACTGCAGTACTGATATATGGGCAGCAGGTGGCGCTGGGAAACAGGAGATAGATGACACTGCAGTACTGATATATGGGCAGCAGGTGGCGCTGGGAAACAGATCGATGACACTGCAGTACTGATATATGGGCAGCAGGTGGCGCTGGGAAACAGATCGATGACACTGCAGTACTGATATATGGGCAGCAGGTGGCGCTGGGACACAGGAGATAGATGACACTGCAGTACTGATATATGGGCAGCAGGTGGCGCTGGGACACAGGAGATCGCTGACACTGCAGTACTGATATATGGGCAGCAGGTGGCGCTGGGAAACAGGAGATCGATGACACTGCAGTACTGATATATGGGCAGCAGGTGGCGCTGGGAAATAGGAGATCGCTGGCACTGCAGTACTGATATATGGGCAGCAGGTGGCGCTGGGAAATAGGAGATCGCTGGCACTGCAGTACTGATATATGGGCAGCAGGTGGCGCTGGGAAATAGGAGATCGCTGGCACTGCAGTACTGATATATGGGCAGCAGGTGGCGCTGGGACACAGGAGATAGATGACACTGCAGTACTGATATATGGGCAGCAGGTGGCGCTGGGAGACAGGAGATAGATGACACTGCAGTACTGATATATGGGCAGCAGGTGGCGCTGGGACACAGGAGATAGATGACACTGCAGTACTGATATATGGGCAGCAGGTGGCGCTGGGACACAGGAGATCGCTGACACTGCAGTACTGATATATGGGCAGCAGGTGGCGCTGGGAAACAGGAGATCGATGACACTGCAGTACTGATATATGGGCAGCAGGTGGCGCTGGGAAATAGGAGATCGCTGACACTGCAGTACTGATATATGGGCAGCAGGTGGCGCTGGGAAACAGATCGATGACACTGCAGTACTGATATATGGGCAGCAGGTGGCGCTGGGACACAGGAGATAGATGACACTGCAGTACTGATATATGGGCAGCAGGTGGCGCTGGGAGACAGGAGATCGCTGACGTTGCAGTACTGATATATGGGCAGCAGGTGGCGCTGGGAAATAGGAGATCGCTGACACTGCAGTACTGATATATGGGCAGCAGGTGGCGCTGGGAAACAGATCGATGACACTGCAGTACTGATATATGGGCAGCAGGTGGCGCTGGGACACAGGAGATAGATGACACTGCAGTACTGATATATGGGCAGCAGGTGGCGCTGGGACACAGGAGATCGCTGACACTGCAGTACTGATATATGGGCAGCAGGTGGCGCTGGGAAATAGGAGATCGCTGGCACTGCAGTACTGATATATGGGCAGCAGGTGGCGCTGGGAAATAGGAGATCGCTGGCACTGCAGTACTGATATATGGGCAGCAGGTGGCGCTGGGAAATAGGAGATCGCTGGCACTGCAGTACTGATATATGGGCAGCAGGTGGCGCTGGGAAATAGGCGATCGATGACCTGCAGTACTGATATATGGGCAGCAGGTGGCGCTGGGACACAGGAGATCGCTGACACTGCAGTACTGATATACGGGCAGCAGGTGCCGCTGGGAGACAGGAGATCTCTGACACTGCAGTACTGATATATGGGCAGCAGGTGGCGCTGGGAAATAGGAGATAGATGACACTGCAGTACTGATATATGGGCAGCAGGTGGCGCTGGGAGACAGGAGATCGCTGACGTTGCAGTACTGATATATGGGCAGCAGGTGGCGCTGGGAGACAGGAGATAGATGACACTGCAGTACTGATATATGGGCAGCAGGTGGCGCTGGGAAACAGGAGATCGCTGGCACTGCAGTACTGATATATGGGCAGCAGGTGGCGCTGGGAAATAGGAGATCGCTGGCACTGCAGTACTGATATATGGGCAGCAGGTGGCGCTGGGAAATAGGAGATCGCTGGCACTGCAGTACTGATATATGGGCAGCAGGTGGCGCTGGGAAATAGGAGATCGCTGACACTGCAGTACTGATATATGGGCAGCAGGTGGCGCTGGGAGACAGGAGATCGCTGGCACTGCAGTACTGATATATGGGCAGCAGGTGGCGCTGGGAAATAGGAGATCGATGACCTGTAGTACTGATATATGGGCAGCAGGTGGCGCTGGGACACAGGAGATCTCTGACACTGCAGTACTGATATATGGGCAGCAGGTGCCGCTGGGAGACAGGAGATCGATGACACTGCAATACTGATATATGGGCAGCAGGTGGCGCTGGGAGACAGGAGATAGATGACACTGCAGTACTGATATATGGGCAGCAGGTGGCGCTGGGAGACAGGAGATAGATGACACTGCAGTACTGATATATGGGCAGCAGGTGGCGCTGGGAGACAGGAGATCGCTGACGTTGCAGTACTGATATACGGGCAGCAGGGGGAGCTCTTGTCACATAGACAGTGACGCAGGCGCAGTAGCGGCCGGTGTCCAGCAGAGGGCGGCTGCGCACAGCGCTCGGCAGTGCTGCAGTGTGTGTGTGTGTGTGCAGCAGTTGCCCCTCCCCCTCTCGGGTTACACGCCGCCCCCTCCCCCCGCCCGCAGTGTGTGTGTTGCCCGGCGCTCTCCAGTCTGTCTGTGGCCCTTCATGGAGCCCCCCGGAGTCCGACACTGACACAAAGCCCCGCCGGGAGCCCGCCAGCTGCCCCCAGCCCGGGGGCGCCCCCCACCGGCAGCAGCACCATGCAGCCCCCTCCGAGGAAGGTGAGAGAGACACGGGGGCAATTACCGGGGGAAGGAGGGAGGCAGAGACCGGGGCTGTTACCGGGGGACAGGAAACATTCCTGGGGTGCAGCCTGTATATAGCGGGTATTGTTCTGTATGTGGATCCAACATTCTGCCCCTCCCCCCTCTACTGCCCCAATGGGGGACCCAAACCACCCCCCTACTTCTGCCCTGCACCCCAACTACTGCCCCAATGGTGGACCCGAACCACCCCCCTACTTCTGCCCTGAACCCCCAACTACTGCCCCAATGGGGGACCCGAACCACCCCCCTACTTCTGCCCTGAACCCCCAACTACTGCCCCAATGGTGGACCCGAACCACCCCCCTACTTCTGCCCTGCACCCCCAACTACTGCCCCAATGGTGGACCCGAACCACCCCCCTACTTCTGCCCTGCACCCCCAACTACTGCCCCAATGGGGGACCCGAACCACCCCCAACTACTGTCCTGCACCCCCAACTACTGCCCCAATGGGGGACCCCAACCACCCCCCAACTACTGTCCTGCACCCCCAACTACTGCCCCAATGGTGGACCCGAACCACCCCCCTACTTCTGCCCTGCACCCCCAACTACTGCCCCAATGGGGGACCCGAACCCCCCCAACTACTGTCCTGCACCCCCAACTACTGCCCCAATGGTGGACCCGAACCACCCCCCAACTGCTGTCCTGCACCCCCAGCTACTGCCCCAATGGGGGACCTGTATCACCCCCCTACTACTGTCCTGCACCCCCAACTACTGCCCCAATGGGGGACCGGTATCACCCCCCTACTACTGTCCTGCACCCCCAACTACTGCCCTAATGGGGGACCCGCACCTCCCCCTTCTGCCCTAATGGGGGACTTGTATCACCTCCCAATAGGGGACCCGTACCACCCCCGACTACTGCTTTAATGGGGGACCTGCACCTTCCCCCCAACTACTGCCCTAATGAGGAACCTGAACCCAACTATTGCCCTGCACCCCTATCTACTGCCCCAATGGGGGACCTGCACCCCCCAACTACCCCCTTACTGCCCCAATAGGGGACCCACTCCACCCCCTAACTACTGCCCCAATTGAGGACCTGCACCACCCCCCAACTACTGCCCTGTACCCCCAACTACTGCCTTAATGGGGGACCCGCACCAACCCCCAATTACTACCACCCTGGGGGATCTGCACCCTCCCAACTACTCTCCCTATGGGGGATACACACCACCCCCCAACTACAGCCCTGCATACCCCCATTATCCCTCCTCTCATCTGATACCTTGTCCCATCATCCCTCCTCTCATGTGATACCTTGTCCCATCATCCCTCCTCTCATGTGATACCTTGTCCCATCATCCCTCCTCTCATGTGATACCTTGTCCCATCATCCCTCCTCTCATGTGTTACCTTGTCCCATCATCCCTCCTCTCATCTGATACCTTGTCCCATCATCCCTCCTCTCATGTGATACCTTGTCCCATCATCCCTCCTCTCATGTGATACCTTGTCCCATCATCCCTCCTCTCATGTGATACCTTGTCCCATCATCCCTCCTCTCATGTGATACCTTGTCCCATCATCCCTCCTCTCATGTGATACCTTGTCCCATCATCCCTCCTCTCATGTGATACCTTGTCCCATCATCCCTCCTCTCATGTGATACCTTGTCCCATCATCCCTCCTCTCATGTGATACCTTGTCCCATCATCCCTCCTCTCATGTGATACCTTGTCCCATCATCCCTCCTCTCATGTGATACCTTGTCCCATCATCCCTCCTCTCATGTGATACCTTGTCCCATCATCCCTCCTCTCATGTGATACCTTGTCCCATCATCCCTCCTCTCATGTGATACCTTGTCCCATCATCCCTCCTCTCATGTGATACCTTGTCCCATCATCCCTCCTCTCATCTGATACCTTGTCCCATCATCCCTCCTCTCATCTGATACCTTGTCCCATCATCCCTCCTCTCATCTGATACCTTGTCCCATCATCCCTCCTCTCATGTGATACCTTGTCCCATCATCCCTCCTCTCATCTGATACCTTGTCCCATCATCCCTCCTCTCATCTGATACCTTGTCCCATCATCCCTCCTCTCATCTGATACCTTGTCCCATCATCCCTCCTCTCATGTGATTGGTTCCTGCTCTCTCCCCCTGTCATGTGCTGTAGCTGTGATGATGCTGAGTTCGGGGTGTGAGCATATAGATGGGTGTCATAATAATTCTTTGATGATGTCATAATGATTCCTCGTGTTGCTATAAATACAGCAGAGGTGAGCAGCGCGCGCCCGCAGGGTGCAGGTAGGTGCTGGCGGGAGGTGACACAGCGCCAAGGATCAGCTGCTGTGTTATCTGCCGGCGCCTTCTCCGATCCTTCTCTACCTGAGTCTCTTTCTGTGTAACCAGGATGCTGAGCATAGTGCCACGCCCCCGCCTGTATGCCCGCTGTCATTGGCTGGATCTGATCCTAATGTATGGACCCCGCACAGTACCCCTGCCCAAGCTTGTCCCATATGCCCGCTGTCATTGTCTGGATCTGATCCCAATGTATGGACCCCGCACAGTACCCCTGCCCAAGCCTGTCCCATATGCCCGCTGTCATTGTCTGGATCTGATCCCAATGTATGGACCCCGCACAGTACCCCTGCCCAAGCTTGTCCCATATGCCCGCTGTCATTGCCTGTATCTGATCCCAATGTATGGACCCCGCACAGTACCCCTGTCCAATCTTGTCCCATATGCCCGCTGTCATTGCCTGGATCTGATCCCAATGTATGGACCCCGCACAGTACCTCTGCCCAAGCTTGTCCCATATACCCACTGTCATTGCCTGGATCTGATCCCAATGTATGGACCCCGCACAGTACCCCTGCCCAAGCTTGTCCCATATACCCACTGTCATTGCCTGGATCTGATCCCAATGTATGGACCCCGCACAGTACCCCTGCCCAAGCTTGTCCCATATACCCGCTGTCATTGTCTGGATCTGATCCCAATGTATGGACCCCGCACAGTACCCCTGCCCAAGCCTGTCCCATATGCCCGCTGTCATTGTCTGGATCTGATCCCAATGTATGGACCCCGCACAGTACCCCTGTCCAATCTTGTCCCATATGCCCGCTGTCATTGCCTGGATCTGATCCCAATGTATGGACCCCGCACAGTACCCCTGTCCAATCTTGTCCCATATGCCCGCTGTCATTGCCTGGATCTGATCCCAATGTATGGACCCCGCACAGTACCCCTGTCCAATCTTGTCCCATATGCCCGCTGTCATTGCCTGGATCTGATCCCAATGTATGGACACCGCACAGTACCTCTGGCCAAGCTTGTCCCATATGCCCGCTGTCATTGCCTGGATCTGATCCCAATGTATGGACCCCGCACAGTACCCCTGTCCAATCTTGTCCCATATGCCCGCTGTCATTGCCTGGATCTGATCCCAATGTATGGACACCGCACAGTACCTCTGGCCAAGCTTGTCCCATATGCCCGCTGTCATTGGCTGAATCTGATCCCAATGTATGGACACCGCTAAGTTCCTGTGCCCCAGGATGTCCCATATGCCCGCTGTCATTGCCTGGATCTGATCCCAATGTATGGACCCCGCACAGTACCCCTGTCCAATCTTGTCCCATATACCCGCTGTCATTGCCTGGATCTGGCCCCAGTGTATGGATCTATATATTGAATGTTAGTGACTCTTGTTCAGTAACAGATCTCAGTAGCTGTTGTTTCTGGCCTCTATATATTGAATGTTAGTAACTCTTGTTCAGTTACAGATCTCGGTAGCTGGTGTCTGGGCTCTATATATTGAATGTTAGTGACTCGTGTTCAGTTACAGATCTCAGTAGCTGTTGTTTCTGGTGTCTGGGCTCTATATATTAAATGTTAGTGACTCTTGTTCAGTTACAGATCTCAGTAGCTGTTGCTGGTGTCTGGGCTCTATATATTGAATGTTAGTAACTCGTGTTCAGTTACAGATCTCAGTAGCTGTTGCTGGTGTCTGGGCTCTATATATTGAATGCTAGTGACTCGTGTTCAGTTACAGATCTCAGTAGCTGTTGTTTCTGGTGTCTGGGCTCTATATATTGAATGTTAGTAACTCTTGTTCAGTTACAGATCTCAGTAGCTGTTGTTTCTGGTGTCTGAGCTCTATATATTGAATGTTAGTGACTCTTGTTCAGTTACAGATCTCAGTAGCTGTTGCTGGTGTCTGGGCTCTATATATTGAATGTTAGTGACTCTTGTTCAGTTACAGATCTCAGTAGCTGTTGTTTCTGGTGTCTGGGCTCTATATATTGAATGTTAGTGACTCTTGTTCAGTTACAGATCTCAGTAGCTGTAGCTGGTGTCTGGGCTCTATATATTGAATGCTAGTGACTCGTGTTCAGTTACAGATCTCAGTAGCTGTTGTTGCTGGTGTCTGGCCTCTATATATTGAATGCTAGTGACTCGTGTTCAGTTACAGATCTCAGTAGCTGTTGTTTCTGGTGTCTGGGCTCTATATATTGAATGTTAGTGACTCTTGTTCAGTTACAGATCTCAGTAGCTGTTGTTTCTGGTGTCTGGGCTCTATATATTGAATGTTAGTAGCTCTTGTTCAGTTAACAGATCTCAGTAGCTGTTGCTGGTGTCTGGGCTCTATATATTGAATGTTAGTGACTTGTGTTCAGTTACAGATCTCAGTAGCTGTTGCTGGTGTCTGGGCTCTATATATTGAATGTTAGTGACTTGTGTTCAGTTACAGATCTCAGTAGCTGTTGCTGGTGTCTGGGCTCTATATATTGAATGTTAGTGACTTGTGTTCAGTTACAGATCTCAGTAGCTGTTGCTGGTGTCTGGGCTCTATATATTGAATGTTAGTGACTCGTGTTCAGTTACAGATCTCAGTAGCTGTCGTTTCTCGGCTCTATATATTGAATGTTAGTGACTCTTTTTCAGTTACAGATCTCGGTAGCTGTTGCTGGTGTCTGGGCTCTATATATTGAATGTTAGTGACTTGTGTTCAGTTACAGATCTCAGTAGCTGTCGTTTCTCGGCTCTATATATTGAATGTTAGTGACTCTTTTTCAGTTACAGATCTCGGTAGCTGTTGCTGGTGTCTGGGCTCGAGTTTGGGGAACTTATTGTCTGGG
This sequence comes from Gastrophryne carolinensis, assembly GCA_027917425.1. NCBI lineage: Eukaryota > Metazoa > Chordata > Amphibia > Anura > Microhylidae > Gastrophryne > Gastrophryne carolinensis. The sequence continues at coordinate 25,956,856 of CM051236.1, forward strand.
AGAAATATTGGGGAATTTTCGGTGATTCTTGTGATGCACAGTCGCCTCTATTGTGCTGCTTGGCCCATGGACTTCTGGGTAGTCGGGGTGGGTGGGTGGGGGGGGGTATGTAGCACCCTTCCTGCCCCCACTTCATTGCTATCAGGAGGAGCTGGGGGAAAGTGAAGCCTTTTTATTGTCCATGGATTTCTATTTGCTCTGGATGGAGGTAAGTCGCGCCGCTGGCCAGCGTGCTGGAAATTCTCTGACATTATCTCTCTGTAGATCAGGCTTTTCTATCTGTCGGCATCATTGTAACACAGGTGAGGCTGACAGCCAGGTAAGTATGTAGTGTCCGCAGTGATACTTACCTAACTCTAGGGCAGCTCAGAGCTGCTGCTAGGTGTCTTGTACCAGAGGACAGGTTGTCAGACACTTCCTGCCCCCGGGTGGGGGGGGGGGGGCATTCAGTGGTCAGGCAGGTGAGCATTTTCCACTGTGATACTTACCTTGCTCTAGAGGGGCCATGCAGCCAAGGACAGGCAGTGAAACTGACAGCAGATGAGTGTTGTCCATAGTACTCACCTTTCCCTAGTTGTGCCATGCCGTTGAGGCAGGCTGTCAAACTAGCAGTGGATACAGTACGTTTTGTTTTTACAGGGATACTTACCCTGCTCCAGGGGTGCCATGCAACTGAGCACAAGCTCCCAAACTTACAGGAGATGAGTGTTATCCATAGTACTCACCTTCCCCCAGGGGTGCCATGCCGCTGAGGTCAGGCTGTCAAACAGGAGATGAGTGTTGTCCACAGTCTTACTTACCTTGCTCCAGGGGTACCATGCCATTGAGGCATACAGTCAAACTGGCAGTTTTGTTTACAGGGATACTTACCCTGCTCCAGGGGTGCCCGGCAGCTGAGGACAGCCTGTCATACAGTTACAGGAGGTCATACTGACTGCAGATCTGTGTTTGCCCACAATCTTACTTACCTTGCTCCAGGGTTGACTATGGTGGGGCGTGGCTACAGTGGGGTGTCACTGTAGCGGGCTGTGGCTATAGTGGGGTGTCACTGTTGTGGGGTGTCCCTGTAGCGGGCTGTGGCTATAGTGGGGTGTCACTGTAGCGGGCTGTGGCTATAGTGGGGTGTCCCTGTTGTGGGGTGTCCCTGTTGTGGGCTGTGGCTATAGTGGGGTGTCACTGTAGCGGGCTGTGGCTATAGTGGGGTGTCCCTGTAGCGGGCTGTGGCTATAGTGGGGTGTCCCTGTTGTGGGGTGTCCCTGTTGTGGGGTGTCCCTGTTGTGGGGTGTCCCTGTTGTGGGGTGTCCCTGTTGTGGGGTGTCCCTGTTGTGGGGTGTGGCTATAGTGGGGTGTCACTGTAGCGGGCTGTGGCTATAGTGGGGTGTCACTGTTGTGGGGTGTCACTGTTGTGGGGTGTCACTGTTGTGGGGTGTCACTGTTGTGGGGTGTCACTGTTGTGGGGTGTCACTGTTGTGGGGTGTCACTGTAGCGGGCTGTGGCTATAGTGGGGTGTCCCTGTTGTGGGGTGTCACTGTAGCGGGCTGTGGCTATAGTGGGGTGTCCCTGTAGCGGGCTGTGGCTATAGTGGGGTGTCCCTGTAGCGGGCTGTGGCTATAGTGGGGTGTCCCTGTAGCGGGCTGTGGCTATAGTGGGGTGTCCCTGTAGCGGGCTGTGGCTATAGTGGGGTGTCCCTGTAGCGGGCTGTGGCTATAGTGGGGTGTCCCTGTTGTGGGCTGTGGCTATAGTGGGGTGTCCCTGTAGCGGGCTGTGGCTATAGTGGGGTGTCCCTGTAGCGGGCTGTGGCTATAGTGGGGTGTCCCTGTTGTGGGCTGTGGCTATAGTGGGGTGTCACTGTAGCGGGCTGTGGCTATAGTGGGGTGTCACTGTTGTGGGGTGTCACTGTAGCGGGCTGTGGCTATAGTGGGGTGTCACTGTAGTGGGCTGTGGCTATAGTGGGGTGTCCCTGTTGTGGGGTGTCACTGTAGTGTGCTGTGGCTATAGTGGGGTGTCACTGTAGCATGCTGTGACTATAGTGGGGTGTCCCTGTTGTGGGGTGTCACTATAGTGGGGTGTGAGTGCCGCAGGGCATCCCATTTTTGCAGCCAGGGTCACCCATGGATTTCCTGTTGATTTGAACCATCCAGGAAGTGAGGTGAGAAGCAAGATACCTGCAATGGCTAAATATAGATTATTCATCGGAAATGTTTACAAGGATCTATTTTTAGAAGTCTATATAATGAGTCTTGCGGCTCCGCCCTCTGCTGTCATTAAAGTTGGCCTGGAGTGAAGTGCTGTCATCGCCGAGGAACACAGAAGGGTCAGAGCTGGCGGAAATTGTTCTCGGGAGGGTCTTCATGGGGACCAGAAGCCCAGGCACTGCAATGGCAGCCTGCAGTGTGTGCAGCAGCTACCTGTCCCCAGCACTTGGAACTGGATGAGTGGAATATACCTAACTGGGGGAATTTAGGGTTATCTTTTCTTTGTATATGTGAATGTAGGTCTGCATTTGATTCTAGTCCCCCCCCTCCTACCTTCCCCCAGACCCGCAAAGGAAAATACTCACCCCCTCATAGCACAGGGAGCATGGATGCTGCTGCTGCTGTGAACAATGGCACATTTTCCTGCAGGAAGTATTTATACCCTCCCATATTTTGGGTCATTCTCTGGGGCATCCTGATTTGGGATCCCCGGCTTTGTGAAAGCCCGGGGTTGCCATTAAAACTCACTTTTCCAGCAATCCCACAGTGCTGCATATTAATACATACAGCTCTGTTTACACAGGCGAGAGCTGGCGCATCCCCAGTCTCCCCCTCTCTGATGTGCGCGCTCCCGTCCCAGATGCTACGTACTGTCACACTCCAGCCACTGGAGGGCATCGCTGTGGGCCGGGCAAGCACCTTGCAACTTCATGCGATGTATGTTGGCAATGCCCTATGGGCAAGGAACCGGCAGGCCACAGGGTTTTGATCCACTTTAAAGTCAATATTTTTGACTGTCCTGGGTTTTGGTCCTTTCCCCCGATCGGGGGGTGCCCCGCTGTGTGAAAACCCCCCCAGGACGCTGAGCCCAGCTCACCTCTTCCCGGTCCCATGGCGCGTCTAAGAGCAGCTGCTCTGACGGCCGCATCCTCCCCTTCCCTCTAACGGCGCTGGCGTCACGCCGTCTAAGCTTCGTCTAAGGCCAGCGACTCTGAACGCGCTGCCAGCTGCATCCCCTGCTTCCCTCTAACAGGGAGCGTGACAATGAGGGTTATTCACAAATGCCTGGCGTGGGCAGATAGAGGGATCGCGGGGATGCGGCCGTGGCTCACACATGCACCATTGGATTGGGAAGCAATGTAAGTGTATGGGGCGACCTGGGGGGTTTCACACAGCGGGACATCCCGATTTTGGATGCCCCGGGGGGAGGGAATCGATCGGCCCGGGAATCTATATTATGGTGGATTTTGGTCCACTTTAAATAAAATAAATTACTTTAGGGCACTTTTAACAATCGCCCCTGGGGCATCTTAGTTTGGGATTCCTCTGCAGTGAAAAGATCCCTAGTAAGTGAAGCTGACTCAGGACGATGCAGGTCCACTTAAATTTAGTTTTTTTAAATATAGATTTTAATTGGACTCCCCAGTAACGGGATTCTCAGACGTTTCCAGTTACACGGCACCTTCACTCGGTGGCTCCCGGCTGGATCTGGCGCGGTGCCGTCGCCCGCCTATGTCCCCGCAGGGCTGGTTGTGCGTGTGACACAGGCAGCGGATTGCACGCCCCCTCCACCCAGGAGGAGCTGCACAGTCAGCACGGTGTGTGTGTCCCCAGGCTGGGGTGAGGTGAGCGCTGTGACTCACTGGATCTGTATTACATAAGCCCCATGTGTCTTCCAGAATATCGCCTGCAGTGCCGCCGGCTAAGCTGTCATTTCCAAGGCCGTGCGACACATTAAAGAATCACTCCGCCCGCAACAGCAGGGCATCTTAATTCTGGATGCCCCCGGGGGAGGAAATCCAGCAGCCCTGGAATCTTTTAGATTGCAGGGCCAATGGGACGTGGGTTTTGGTCCTCTTTTAAAGCGCTGTTTCAGTTTGGGGGGGTCTCCTGGGCAGGAAAGGGTGTCTACACATGTGGTACCGCTGTAACTGGGAGAAATTGGGATTTCACACGCAATAAGATTTTATTGAAAACCTTTTTTTATTTATTTTTTTACTTTTTTTATTACAAAAAAATTATATATACACACTTATTAAAATATATATATTTATTTCAAAGTATGTATATATGTATGTGTATATATATATATATATATATATATATATATATATATATATATATATATAATTTTTTTTTTATTTAACACATTTCACTCAGAAATTTTGAGTATATACTAAAACAATGACAGACAAGTTTAGACTCTGCTGGGAAATAATATATATATTATTTTCCTGGGAAATTCCTGCAAAAATCACAGTTAAACATGTATATCACAAAATCGTGAAAAATGGCCTGGCAACAGAGGCAGGCTGGCACTGAAAGAATTAAAGTGAACCAAAACCCAGGATTTTGACTATCCTGGGTTTTGGTTCTTTTCCCCGGGGCACCCGATCGGGCCTGAGTAAAGGAGAGTGGGATAAAGTGCAGGGGGAGGGGTTGTAGCTGTGCTTAGCAGAGCAGAGCTGGGGTCAGGGAAAGGACAGCAATCTCAGAATGCAGAGCGGCACAGTTAGAAGACACTTCCTGTTTGCAAGCTGCCTGATGCTGCATGAGCCGCCATCTTGGATGTTTAAAGGCTCCGAAAATGCAGTAGATGCAGGTAGGATGATTTTTTAATGTGGGCAATCTGTATGTACAGGGTGGGGAAACATAAAAAATAGGCTCTTATTCGGGGTGAAGGTCTGGATTAATGCGGGCAATCTGTATGTACAGAGTGGGGGAAACATATAAGACAGACTCTTATTCAGGGTGAAGGTCCGGATTAATGTGGGCAATCTATATTTACAGGGTGGGGAAACATAAAAGATAGGCTCTTATTCGGGGTGAAGGTCCGGATTAATGTGGGGAATCTGTATGTACAGAGTGGGGGGGGAAATACAAGATAGGCTCTTATTCATGGTGAAGGTCCGCTTTAAGCAGGAACTATACTCACAAAGCAAACTCCATCCCTATAGGGCAAAGTTTCTTTAAGGTGTGTTACCTGTCACTCCCTGCACAGAGCGTTCTTTGATCCTGGTGTGACATCAGCCTGGGCGAAGTACATTGATGACGTTTTTTTTTTTCTCTGTGAAGTCTTGGAAGTTGTCCTCATTCTTTTCTTATCCGGAGATAAGAGGGATTAGAGCGAGTTCCCAGTCTCACGCCTCTGTCTCCGCTTCCCTTGAAAGCTCCTTGATACATTTCTCCAGTGAGGAGACATTTGGCTGGAAGGCGACGGCGCACGCATGGCATGATGCGAATAGAACCTGCCTGGGGGCAACACATGGTCATTGCTCCTTGCCTAGCTGCTATGCTGCTCCTTCCCATACATTGGCCTTGAATCAGTAAGAGTTGTAAAAAATTGTGTTAAAAAAAAAAACCCTGAGAATGCCGCTGTTGCTGAATCACCGGCTAGGAAGTCAATGACAATTTACTATAGAGTAAAAAGTTCTACTTTTCTTAGGAGTAAAAAAGTGCCAGTAAGTAAGAAGTAACTTACCAAGTTATATTCTTGTTCTAGGTCGGTTAAAGCCGCATAATTTAATATGTTAACGTGGAACAAAACCCAGGATTTTGACTATCGTGGGTTTTGCTCCTTGCCCCGGGAGCATCCCGTTTTGAGATGCCCCTCTGTGTGAATTCCCCCACCACAGATCGCCCATAATAACTCGCCTCTCCCCAGTCCAGTCCACCTCTCCCCAGTCCAGTTATAATGGGTGGTATATAACAGGTGAGTTATAATGGGTGGTATATAACAGGTGAGTTATAATGGGTGGTATATAACAGGTGAGTTATAATGGGTGGTATTTAACAGGTGAGTTATAATGGGTGGTATTTAACAGGTGAGTTATAATGGGTGGTTATAAGATGGGTGGTTATAAGATGGGTGGTATATAACAGGTGAGTTATAATGGGTGGTATATAACAGGTGAGTTATAATGGGTGGCATATAACAGGTGAGTTATAATGGGTGGCATATAACAGGTGAGTTATAATGGGTGGTATATAACAGGTGAGTTATAAGAGGTGAGTTATAACGGGTGGTATATAAGAGGTGAATTATAACGGGTGGTATATAAGAGGTGAGTTATAACGGGTGGTATATAAGAGGTGAGTTATAACGGGGTGGTATATAAGAGGTGAATTATAACGGGTGGTATATAAGAGGTGAGTTATAACGGGTGGTATATAAGAGGTGAGTTATAACGGGTGGTATATAAGAGGTGAGTTATAACGGGTGGTATATAAGAGGTGAGTTATAACGGGTGGTATATAAGAGGTGAGTTATAACGGGTGGTATATAAGAGGTGAGTTATAACGGGTGGTATATAAGAGGTGAGTTATAACGGGTGGTATATAAGAGGTGAGTTATAACGGGTGGTATATAAGAGGTGAGTTATAACGGGTGGTATATAAGAGGTGAGTTATAACGGGTGGTATATAAGAGGTGAGTTATAACGGGTGGTATATAAGAGGTGAGTTATAACGGGTGGTATATAAGAGGTGAGTTATAACGGGTGGTATATAAGAGGTGAGTTATAACGGGTGGTATATAAGAGGTGAGTTATAACGGGTGGTATATAAGAGGTGAGTTAAAACGGGTGGTATATAAGAGGTGAGTTAAAACGGGTGGTATATAAGAGGTGAGTTATAACGGGTGGTATATAAGAGGTGAGTTATAACGGGTGGTATATAAGAGGTGAGTTATAACGGGTGGTATATAAGAGGTGAGTTATAACGGGTGGTATATAAGAGGTGAGTTATAACGGGTGGTATATAAGAGGTGAGTTATAACGGGTGGTATATAAGAGGTGAGTTATAACGGGTGGTATATAAGAGGTGAGTTATAACGGGTGGTATATAAGAGGTGAGTTATAACGGGTGGTATATAAGAGGTGAGTTATAACGGGTGGTATATAAGAGGTGAGTTATAACGGGTGGTATATAAGAGGTGAGTTATAACGGGTGGTATATAACAGGTGAGTTATAACGGGTGGTATATAACAGGTGAGTTATAACGGGTGGTATATAACAGGTGAGTTATAACGGGTGGTATATAACAGGTGAGTTATAACGGGTGTATATAACAGGTGAGTTATAACTGGTGGTTATAAAAGGTGGGTTATAAGAGGTGAGTTATAATGGGTGGTTATAAGAGGTGAGTTATAATGGGTGGTTATAAGAGGTGAGTTATAATGGGTCGATCTGGAGGGTTTCACACAGAGGTGTGGAAGGCCTTTGGCTAGATCTTTTTGATTCCAGGCTGTCCGCTAATGGTTTTGTTCTGCTTTAACCCCCTTTAAAGTGGGCCGAAACTCTGGATTTTCACTATCCTCTGTTTCGGTTCTTGCCTCGATTTCTGGATGCCTCTCCATGTGAACCCCCTGGGATTGTTACTGACACTTACCTTACCCATGTAGCCACGGTGCAAGCGCGGCGCACAGCATTGTTTCAGAGCAGAGCGTCAGCAGAGAGAGGTCGTAGCCTAGCGTTAAGGAAGCGATCTTGTGACCGGAGGGTTACAGGTCAGATTCTCGGCCAGGACATGACTGAAGCACTCCTTACATACCCCCCCAACTGCTCCCTAGACGCCATGGGGGGGCAGCCCACTGCTCCGGGGGCGCGCGCACACTGCTTGTGTATGTCTCACTGCACAAATGGGTTAAAGTGCACCAAAACCGGGATTTCCTACTATCTTGGGTTTCTGTCCGTCCCTCCGATCGCCCGATCTGCATATCTCGCTCCCACGGTGCAGGCGCAGCTGTCCTCCAATCAGCTTCTTCAGACCGCTAATAATAATAATGTGGCAGGTGCAATAATAATACAGCCCTGATCACACCCGGGTACTGGCACCCCGTCCCCCCATAATAACTCCCTGCCAATATCCAGGTGAGAATTCAAAATAATAAAACAAACTGCCACTTGTTTCCTGTGGCATTTTCATAGGAGAGATTTACCCAGCCAGGCAGCTGATAATGGCCGGGCTGGGGTCATGTGACTGCTTTATGTGTTTATTTCATTCTCATTCGCCTTGTTTATAGAGGATTTATCATGTCACTGATAAACACCACTTGGGTATTATTAAAGTGGACCAACACCCACGGGTGATCGGCCCGGGAATCTATAAGATTCCCAGGCCGATCACCCCCCACCCCGCGGGACATCCGAGATCGGGATGTCCCGCGGGGTGAAACCCCCCCAAACACCCCAAACTCCTTACCTTATCTTCGGCGGCGGCCGGCCGCCGCCGCCTCCCTCGCGCTCCTGTAGGCGTGCGCGTGCCCGCGCCGGCCGTCTGCGAATGGCCGGCGGGGGCGCGCGCGCGCCGAAAGTGACGCGAGGGAGGCGGCGGCGGCGGCTGCCGCTTAGACGTTCTTGTACGTCGGCGCTGGGAGCGGGGAGAGGTGAGTTTTTCGGGGGGTTAGGGGGGGTTTCACACAGCGGGGCACCCCGATCGGGGGTGCCCCACCGAAGTGGACCAAGACCCAGGATAGTCAAAATCCTGGGTGTTGGTCCACTTTAAGGTATAGCTCACAACTTTACCTGCCCCCCCCCCCCCCATCGTATCCTCCGCTGCACTAAGCTATGTGCTCCTTTCTGATCCTTACCTTCTTCTTTTCCTTTATATTTCTCCACCCTGCAATTTTTTCTTCAATTTTCTTATTCTATTTCTTACTATTTTTTCTTTTGCTTCTCCTCATTTCTTTTTTCATATAAATGCTATACATACTGTTCATATATATATATATATATATATATATATATATATATATATATATATATTTTTTTTTTTTTTTTTTTTTTTTCTTTTTTCACTGTTTTGTTATCCAAGCTTTGTTTGATTTTTTTA